>JAECUM010093065.1:0-186815 GCA_016617855.1 Megalonaias nervosa
TGGCACTCAGCATTAAGAGGTTAGTGCTAGGACTGGTCAGCCTGGTGTCAGGATAATGTGACTGGGTGGGACATGATGCTACATGTCTGCAGCATGATGCCCCAGTGCTAGACATCACTATAGACTGCCACGCTGCAGACATCATAGTGATGTGACTGAAAATTATTTAAAGCAAGGTTAAAAATCCAATTCACACCCACATTGTTACGATTTATAGTCTTGAATAAAAAAAAACTACACATAATACAATGTATAGAACACAATGAGGTATCAAGAGTTGCAAAAATATAGATATACATAACAGTGTGTTGTGTCAAACCTAAAACCTTTCCTGAAGTCTAGAAATAATATGCATATCAGGGTCTCCATATTGATTTCCAGCATACAACAGTCAGTGAATTTTGTTAAAGCTGTTCTGCATGAATGACCTTTGTGAAAACCTGATAGATCTTTGTGAATGAATTAAAATGTTTTGAAATAAACATACACTTGCTTAGAAATCAGTTTCTCAAAGATTTTTGCTAATTTACTGGTAGATAGAATAGAAATAGGTCTGTAATGTCCTGGTTCCAACCTAGAGCCCTATTTACATATTGGGGTTACTTTGGCTTGTTTTAGTTAAAACACTAGAATGGATACTTATAGTAATGAGATAAGCTATATGCCTAGCAATCGCATCAGTTTTTAGGGCTATAGCTCCTATTTCATCAAGCTCATCATGTTTTTTGACATATAATGCCAGGAAGGTACATTACATCATATTCACATACAATAACTATAGAAGAAGTATCTGTTGGAACTTCAGCATTTACATAATTTGTAACCCAGTTCATCCTTACAAATCAACTTGAATTCTCTAACTAATTGTCTTTCTGTCGCCATCCTCGTCTACTTGTACGGTGACACAATTAAGTTCTTTACCTACACTAGAGTTTTACTTCCCTACTCGAAAATAGCCCCACACGTATTTATCTAACTTCTAGTATGGCCCTACTAAATTAAACCAGACTACTCCTTGCACCAACAATCAATAAACAGGCAGTACACCGCTGGAATGTCTTCCCAAATTAAGCGTAACGCTCCCACACTAAACAAGGTGTAATTTACTTCTGCGGGGTTGGCCTAAATATCTTCTCTCCCAAGAGAATACAAAGGTAATTCTTCACTTTCACTTCACAAATTTAGAATACGACCCGAACATCAAGGAAATTGCCTCAATCTCTTACAATATTTTTATCACAGTATGAAAGAATAGCAAGAAAATTGCATGCACAGAATATACATAAAAAAAATAAGCAGACAATGATTTGATTCACTCTGATTGCTATTTCTTGAAAAGTACTATTGAAATTATCAATGTTTAAACACTTATTCTGTTCTATATTTGCTCAGACTCTTTACTCGAATAAAATGTTCTGATCCCTTGACGAGCGTCCACTTTGCTACGTATTGCCCCACTTTGTTGGGGGTGGGTTGTAGTGGAATTTGGTTATCGTTATCTAGAGGGTGATCGCCTTCGGTGTTATTGCTCAGATCGAGTAAATATTAGTATAAAGTGTGAAACTTATAGGTGAGATAGATAGATATCTGAGCAGACATATAAAATAGAATGACACGAGCCCCTGTACTTGAAAAAAATATCAATTTAATCAATTACAGAAACAACCGTGATAATGCATTACAATAGGAAGATACACTTCTTTTTTAAATAAATCATTCACCGAATTTAAAAACACAAATATACTTATATAAATAGCCGATCTGTTTTAAACGATAGAATTAGTTCATCATAGAATCGAGTGAACAATCGAAGTCATTGCCCTGGTACAACTTCATAACCTGATTATTTCTGGTTCATTCCAAATTCACTGTGACTGTTCTCCAACTGTTCTGGGACTGTTCGTCTTGGTCCTTTCCACTTTTCCCTTCTCCAAACTCTCTATTGTCTCGTCTCTTTCGTCCCTTGAACTTTGTGTGGGTAGGTGGATATGTAAGTAGGTGATAAGTAGATACTTCAATAGGTCGGTACATGGGTACATCCCGTAGAGCTATTTCACCTTCCAAAAGTAAACAAAGAAGCAACCTAAATCTTCTGTCAGATATCCTACTGGGATAGATCATTACTCCCCCTCTCATTATGTCAGATATAGTTCTATCGGAATTCAAACAGATACCAGAGGCTATCTGGTAAAGCTAAACATGGCAGACCATAAACAAACCTAGTTTCTTAAGATTAATGTACTTCCTAATGGCAATTTCATCCTGACTCACATTAACATCCCCCGAGACATCAGTTCCAGTCTCGTCTCAATTACACAAATGAATGAATGAAATTCATTACATGGCTTAACTACGTTATTTCTAGCAAATACACACATTCAAGTCTCTAGCATATATGAAATCTCACTTCATGGTTTAACAACGTTAATTTCAGTCAATACACACTCAAGACTTTATCATACGTGAAATCATCTAAGGTCGGTGAATTCACATGGATTCTCTTAACTCATATCAACGAAGGTAAAGCATGAAATTCTTAGATACATATCTTCCTATAACAGTCAAGATGACACATTCAAACAATTCGTCAAACTTATATAAAGAATATCATTGTACGGATTCATACAGATGAACTCACACAGTTGTATTCATATCAAGAAAATTGATCTACAAATATAAACAAATAAATTCATGCAAATATAAGCAAATAAATCAAACAAATCGTTATATTGATATCAACGAATTACATGAGACTGGCGCAAAATACCTTGTGTTTTCAGGCTTCGCTCACTTCTACCGCCAAAATCGTGTCCGTTGACTTTCCAGATATCCAATCCCTTGGATAATTATTTATGAGTGAATTTATTCTAAATTCAAACTCGGAGTCTCCTACCTTTGTTTTCTCTTGCAGAAAAGTGTAGACTGACTAAACTTTTGTGATGGGACATATTAAAACCAAGGAATCATGTGGGAATCACGCCTCTTATCTAGCATAACCAATCCGGATTAAATATCTTTCCCGCCTTTAATAACTAGGCGCCAAATTTGTAGTCTGCGTGACCTCTAAATTCCCAAATAACTAATCCTGGACAATTTCAAAATCTGACAATTCAATACAAGATCAGTCTGATGGTTAAATAAACGAATGTTTAATTAAGAATTGTTCTCTTGCATGACACATGACATTAACAAATCCGTGCATTATGGTGATTTAAACACGTGCCGGTCCCCATAAATCTAATTAATCGTTCACCTGCCCAAATTAATGTGCTCTTCATAGATCGACAGAAATTTGCACCTTTACATGGGGTTACTTTGGTTTGTTTAGTTAAAACACTAGAATGGATTCTCATAGTAATGAGATAAGCTATATGCCTAGCAATCACATCAGTTTTTAGGGCTAATCAATTAGTTTTTAGGACTATAGCTCCTATTTCATCAAGCTCATCATGTTTTTTGACATATAGTGCCAGGAGGGTACATTACATCATATTCACATACAGTAACTATAGAAGTATCTGTTGGAACTTTAGTATTTACATAATTTATGAGCTTTTTGTGATCACTAGTTTCAGTGTTCTCTCTGACATAGTTACTTGTTATGTTTGTAAAGTAATGGTTTAACATGTCTGCTATTTCATGTACACCAGAAATTAAATAGCCATTGTCTAATTGGGTAGGCATAAGATTTCTTGAGGGGAGGAAAATTAATTCCTTTAGGCATTTGCCATAATGTGCTTGAATTGGTAGTGTTCCCATTAGCTCGATTATAATAGTTTTTCTTTTGCTTTCTTTGGGATATTCCTCTTTTGCCACTCACTTGAAGAAATGGCACTGTCTCCAAGGGACAAAGTTTTTGTTTGTGTCTGAGTATTCCATATGCATGAGACAATAGAGGCTTCACATGATGACACACCTCAGAAAGGTTGTCAGTTTAACCACAGTATTGGCAGTAGTTATCAGTTACTTTCTTAATTTCCTGGAATATATATGTTAACAAGTTCATCTGCATGATTTTGGATGTGATTATTTATTTTTGCAGCTCAGAGTGCTTTCACATTAGTATTTAGAAGCATTCATTCTTGGTTTAACTCTTTTTACAATAGATGAGCCCATAAGTTATGCTAACTTTGTTGAGGGAACTTTTTCTCAGGTGCACCGAGCACCTAGGGCATAAATGACATGACATATATGTCTCCGATATGCCATGTATCCTCACTATTAGGTGGAGGCAAACTTCAAACAACAAAGATCCTGATCTGCCATAGCATAATGCACCTGCAGATCAGGGTATGTGATGTTTGTTCTACTGATATTACTCTTAACAAACTGCACAGAACCATATCTACCGGTGCATTATGTGACGGAAGATCTGGGTCAGTGCATTTTGCAGTTGGTCTTGACTTTTAGGTGAGTACATATGGTATGCTCTGGTATAGACCTAGGGTCTCCTGCCAAAATATACATTGACTTTACGTGCCACATCTTCAGTTTTGCTCATATCTTCTTCAAGTTCGGACTTGTTCCTTTTGTTGCATTTTGGACTGATGTGTGTTGCAGTATTAACTATGTGTTGCATACTTTCCTTTCATTTATTTAGTACACTATTCTGTTTTGTTTTAACAGTATTTAGCTAAGTTGTTAACTTTTTTACTTTCTCAATATTGCAATGAGATTAGCTTGTCCACTTTTGATAACAAGCAAGGAATCATTATCAACATATTCCATATTTTCAGAGAAATTGTTACTCATCAGTGAAGGTGAGTTGATACCCTGAGAACGAGCCAGGTGTATTGGTACTCATTAGAAATTTAGAAATCCAATTTAGAGTTTTGTCAGTTGTAGCCATTTTGGAAACTCATTTGTTTGATTCACTTGGATATTTTCTTCCTGTATTTTCATCAATGTTCACACTATTTAGTTCATTTAAGGTAGCAAAGAATGTTGTCAAGACCCTCTTGCAGATATTACCTAACGTGAAATTTCAGTTCTGCACAATTTTAGGGCAGTATCACAGATAGAAAGTTGAGCTCAGAATAGCTGAACTTACATGGCAGCCGTCTTTATAAACCTCCAATATGAAAAGCAGAAAGAGAACAATGCAAATGAAAAACTGATATGCTTTCAGTGAAGATTTTAAGGAAGATAAAAACAAAACACATCCATGCTGGTTGATGTGATGGCAATCAGACATTCTTGTTGACATAATCAGGACTCGAAATTAATGATGTTTTATCCTTAACTTGCATGGTCAGCAAATAAAATTGGTACTATTCATGCCTAAATTTTACTGACCCTTCTAAAATCATATAGGAGCCAATTCAGTGTCTAATTCAGAATTTACTATTCATTAACATTAGCTCAAAACAATAACAACAGTATTTCTCCAACAAGATTTTTGGGTGAAGTACCATGCACACTTTTATATTTCTCTGAATACTCCATGCAGAACATCACAGCCATTCATTGGTCATGTTTCAGAGGGTTACGTTTTGGCCTACTGGACTGTTGTTATTTTTTTATAAGATGTTTATTTGAATTTGAACTCAAGACTTAGCCTTAATTATGACCTTAGAATGTTCTACAAGCAAACTTTCTTCAATTAGAAATTACCCATATCCAGGGCATTTTCTTTTGCTTCATAGGTAAGATGGTAGTTGGTATATAAATAGAGGTATATAAATGATATCTTCATTCCTATCTCAAGTTTAGTCTGTGGAATCATTCACTGTTGTGTACAGGTATAATTTGACAGGAAATATTTATTCAAATTATTCGTTGGAGTTACACAGTGCTTATTGACTTTTTTGGACTTAAACACTACTTTGGGATTATTGAGGACTCATTCAAAGATATTCCAGATGATATCATTGTGGTACATCAGCATATTCAAAACAATTGGAATGCATTTGGAATATTGTGTAGTTTTGGACTTGCAATTGAACCTTTAGGGTTATTTAGAATTTAATTCAAAATATTATTAGTTCCTCTCAAATTTTCACTGTTTTTTATGAAAATAGATAGTTTTTTAAATAAAAATTTTAATTGTTGGTTTTGTTTCTTTCTGTTACTTAGTTTTAGAATGTAGAGGTGTACCAATATATTAATATGTGAAACACAAAATAGTGTTACTTATCAAAGTATTAAAAACCCCATTTCTTATTGAAGTAAAGCAGAAGTCCAGGGTCTGTATGTCAAGCTCATAACCACAGTTAAAGCACTGCAGTCAGGTGTGATCTTAACCCCAAAAAGTTCTCACTGAAAGACTTCTTACAATGTCTGGTTGGTTCTAAAAGAAAATTATGTGATCTGACTTTCATCATGGCATCCATAGCAGACATCTTAAAAATTTTATTGCGACTCTTTCTGAACAGAAAGTCATCTCGCCATGGGGTTTTCACCAGGAAACTTCTTATAATGCCTAGTTAGTCTGCAATGAAAATGATGCCGCCCAATCATGCAGTATAGCCATGGTGACCACATTTAAAACTACTCCACATGAATGGATGGTCACATGTATATTACCATAGGGTTTTCATCAGTAGACTTCTTATGATGTCTAGTTGGTCTTGAATGAAAAGTGTGTACCAGTAAGTCTGACCTTAAATATAGCAGTCATTAAAGATCTGCTTATTGCTACTCATCCTAAATTGAATCATGTTGACATCAGGTTTTCACCTGAAGACATTATTGTGTCTAGTGGCTCCTGAATGAAAATAATGCTGATCTGACATCCAGTATGACCACCATGGCTGTCATCTTGAAAATATTTTGTGTTTTCCATTTTGATGCTCCTTCAAAAATAACGATCACTTTGACATGAGCATTTTGCAAATCTTTTCACTAATTCTTCTAAATTGATGGTCATATTGGCATCTGGTTTTCACCAAAAAGTCTTCTAATGGTATTTAGTTTATCCCAAATGAAAATGGTGCTGATGGTGCAAATTCAGTATGGCCACCACAGCAGCTACCATTGATTTGAAAACCTTGTTGCTGAAGAATATTATAAATGGTTTCAGCATACAGCAGTTTACTTTAGATTATTCTTGTTTAAAATATATTTTCGTCTCTTAAAATAATTTTTTGCAAAACTTAATATACAGAACAAAACAATGCTCTTGCTTTTAAAGAGAAACAGTGATAATTGTATTAATACGCACTTTGTAATATTTGTATTAATATGTACTTTGTGATATTTGTATTAATATGTACTTTGTGATATTTGTATTCATATGTACTTTGTGATATTTGTATTCATATGTACTTTGTGATATTTGTATTAATATGTACTTTGTGATATTTGTATTAATATGTACTTTAAAGCAGTTGCTGCCTCTGTCTAGCTGTTCAAATTTTTCACATTTTCGGTTGCAGTGGGAAGAATATACCAAGGTTAAGTGTGATGCAAAATGAAAACAAGACAATTTGAAGATAATGGCAACATGCTAAGGAAAATATCTAAAAATGAAAGAAAAGACTTAAGTGCTAACAGAATATATAAAAGTAATTAGTTCAGACTAAAAACGAAATACAAACGCTAATCTTGGTAAAACTGTCAGTATCTTTTAAACAAGTCACATGTATGTGTATACTTGTAATGCAGTGTTGCTGAATATTCTGCAGAAGAAAGACAATAAAATCAATCACAAGTTGTAAAACTTGATAAATCAGTTGGAGTTAAGTGAATAACAATGATATATGCGCCATCATTCTTAATGGAGTTGAACCACTGTAAGCAAATCAATAGACTTGTCATCTCTGATAATCATGCGTATCAGGAGTATTTTGTAGATGTGAAGTCGCATATATACTGCTTTCATTTAAGGTCCAACTGCACACAACATATAACCTGATGTACTGTTGCATAGTGTGCCAGCAGATCAGGGTCTATGTTGTTTGTACCACTAAACAGTTCTTACATACAGCATAGACCCAGATCTACCAGCCCATTATGCAACAACAGATCTGGGCCTATGCAGTTTGCAGTGGGATCTGACTTTTATGCGAGTATGTATGGTCCATAAGAACAGCTCTCTCCAGTAAGCCATGGGCCCCACCCTTTTCTTAATTTTGGAAAAGTTGAGGGTGAGCTTTAAATTGTGGAATAAAAAAGAAATGCAAATATTGTCAATATAAGGAAGGTGCCACCTCCATTGTAAGTATACAAGCAAAGAGTTCCGGTTATGCCTATTCACTGGGGATACTGACACATAACTGATTTACTGCACATGCTTGTACAAACAAGAGTGTCATTTTACCTACACTCAGTATTGCCTTTGTATGATGTAGGTAACAACAATTTCATCTAAACCATTGGAAATGTCCCATATCAAATATACATGTATTAGGATGTTTATAAAAGTAACGGTGAATCGGAACTAGATATATATTATTGACTACAGAATATGTAACACTAAATACGCAACTACAGCATTTCTTGTGATAGTGTTCTACAGCATCAAGTAAGTAGTATCAGTATTTTTTTTTTTTCTTCACTAATTGTCCTTTGGTACTCTCTTTTGTTCTTCACTTCTGGCCAAATATTGAGTCTCTTGTCTCAATTTTCCTTTGTAGTATGTTCTTGTATCTTTTTTGTATGCTGTTTTTCAGTGTTGTGGAGGAGTAATTTTTAGTTCTGCTGGTCATAGGCCAGCAGAGCTTATGGGATGGTCTGTCATTTGTAATCAGTCCATTAGCACAGGTTTGTTATCACTACCCTTCCTTAACTGCTATGAGGATAGTCATTACACTGTACAGACTCATTAATTTGATGATCTAAAATGAAAATGGTGCCACTCAGTGGCCATATTGAAATTGTGTTGTCACCACTTCTCCTTATTGAATTGTCATATATCAACTTGGGTTTTCAATGAAGGACTTTTTGTGATGTCTAGTTAATCTTAAATGTAATAGGTGCAGCTCATATGTCAATTAGGGCTACAACAGCAGTTGTCTTACAAATCTTGTGATATCACAATTCCTGAATGAAAGATCTTACTGACATGGGGTTTTCACCAGAATACACGTATGTCTTATGATGTCTAGGTGGTCCTGAATGAAAGATCTTACTGACATGGGGTTTTCACCAGAATACACGTATGTCTTATGATGTCTAGGTGGTCCTGAATGAAAATGGTGCCACTTGTAGAGCTAATATGGCCACCAAGATGGCAGTCTTGAAAGTCTTGTTAATGTTACTCCACCAGAATGAAAACTCATAATCATACGGTGTCTAGTTGGTTGTAAATGAAAATAATGCCAATCTGATATCCCATTAGATCACCACAGCAGCTACTTTGAAAAAAACTCTTGTTATCACTACACCTGGATGGATGATCAAGTCAACATGGGGTTTTCACTGAAAGATATGATGTCAGCTTGGTCATAAATTAAAATTTTCAATATTGAAAATGTTGTGAACAGAAAGTCATATTAAAATGAGGTTTTCACCAGAAGACTTCTTAGGTCTAGTTGGCCCTGAGTGAAAAAAAATGTTGCCACTTGATTAACTAATATGGCTACCATCATGACAATCTTGAAAATCATGTTATCACTACTCCTCAATGGATGGTCATATCAACATGGAATTATTGTGTCTAGTTGGTCTCAAATGAAAATGGTGCCACTCAAACATCTAATATGGCCACCACTGTGGCCATCTTGAAAATAGTCACCATTTCTTTTAAAGAAATGGTCATAACAACACAAGTGTTTTTTTACTGAAAGACTTTTTATGATGTCTAATTTATCCTAAATGGAAATGATGCTGATCTGACTGCCAAATTGTCAATTACAATGATCAAGTTCAGTTTCTAGAAATATTAACTTGTCTCCAGATGTAATTTGAGAGGACTAATTTACTTAAAATTATTCATCTGAATTGCAAAGTGCTCATTGACATTTTAGACAGAATCATTATTTTGGGATTATTGTGAATTCATTCAAAGACATTCTGGATTTATATCATTGTGATACATCAAGACTGTTGACACATCAACCTATTTTAAGATTATTGGTACATTAGCACAGTTACTATTGAAATTCATTGGGAACACAGAATACTTTTGTTCTTGTGATAGAACTTTTAGGATAATTTGGATTTACTTCACAATACTGTTAGTTCCTCTTAAATTTTTACTGTATAACTTGGAGAAATAATTTATTTGTTGATTTTACTAAATTGGTTGGTTTCACTTCTTTCTGTTACTTTGTTTAAGATAATAGAGTCATAACATCATGTGACCGCTCTGGTGGCCTAGTGGTTATAGCATCTGCTTCGGATGTGGGAGGTCACTGGTTCAAACTCTGGCTAAGTCATACCAAAGACATAAAAAAGTTAGTAGCTGCTGCCTGACATTGCACTCAGCATTAAGAGGTTAGTGTTGGGACTGGTCGGCCTGGTGTCAGGATAATGTAACTGGGTTGGGCATGATGCTAAATGTCTGTGACATGATGCCTCAGTGTTAGACATCACTATAAACTGCCACACTGCAGACAGCATAGTGATATGACTGAAAATTTTTAAAAGCCTAGTTAAAAATCTAAATCACACACACACACTCATAACATCGTACAATCTGGAAATAGTATACTGTACTGTTGTTGACTGCCTTGTCACATTGGTATTAAAGGTAATGATTGGGCATATAAGGCAGTCAGAACTGCCCAGCAAGTCACCAGTTTCCAAAGATTCCATATGTTGTCTTTAAATATTATATAAATCATGTTCTTCATTCTTGGCAAAATATGTAGAATGAGATTCTATAAACAAGTTTCCGAACATCAAAGCCATTATTGGAGAGTGGTATCCCTTGCATAGAGCAAATCACAGATTAAAACTGGTATTGTTCCAACCATGTAGTGGGCACACAAACCCGGCATAATCATACCACCCGAGGATTGAACCAGGTCCAGAATGTATCCCCTCACGGTGGAATACATTTTTTTGTCAAGTGTGGCTGCTACAGCTCTGTCAGACAGAAGTATTTTTATGTGAACTCAGTAAAGAAACTTTATGATAATGTATCACAGAATAAAATCTTGGACTTTTTGAGGGAATGTGGTTTATTTTAATTTTGTCCACATTTTTAAGAATTTTACACATTTTACATATCTTTTTATTGGTACCTCTTAAAGAATTTTAACATCTTCACCTTTTGTATTTTGTTATAATTGATGTATACATTTATAGAGCTTGCAACAGAATTTCAGGATGAGTCCTGGACTCTTCACTTATGGAACTCAGGAGTCTTCAGCCTATTTCTGAGAGTCCTAGCATAAGCTTAGGAGACCCTCACTTTCAGAAAGGTAGAAGTTAAATGAAAAGCACATGCTCATTATTTTAATATCAGAATTTATTTCTTTGACATTACACTGAAAAAAAAAGATATTTTTCAGTCAAGAGAATGTTAATTTTAAGCATTGTACATGCTAATTTATATATTTTTGGCCCCTAGAACAATGCTAAAAACAAAAAAAAATTATAATAAAATTGTCAGTAATTAGTTTCAAACCCAACAACGATCACTTAGAATGCTGTGTAGTTTTCTCTGCAAGCAAACAGTGTCTTCATTCTCACCAAAGAAACTAACACGAGTCAACACCAGGCTTCACATAAACGTCGTTAAATGAAACCAAGAAGGAATGATAAAATGTACCAATCGTCATATGTGCAAAAAAAAAATAATTATAAATAAATGTATTAATTAGTATACAGTGTTCAATGCCCTACGGGTCGACCCTAAGGATAAAAGATGGGATATAATGTGGGCTTCTTAGAAAATATGAATTAATCTTGGTACATATACGGTACCTAAACGCGTGTAGCCAATGCCGCGGACAGGATTTGTGGACCCTATGAATTAAGAATTGTGACGACGGTGGGCTTACTGACCGTTGTGGGCCCCAGGAATTTTGTCCTACCATGTCCGCAGCCAAACATGTAGCTTGAGAACGCAGATTTTCACTATTGTCAACGTGAATTCACACAAGCTTTAGGTACTGATACTCAAATATTACCAGTATAATGGAATTTTCGCCTATTTTTTTTTTTTTTTTTCATCCTTTTGTTTGCATTAGTGTCATTTCAATCACATGTCTGTTTCCCGAGAAAATAAAACAGATTTTGCCGACTCGTTATGAGTCAATGTACGTTTCTGAACATTTTTTTAAAAAAGTTATAAATATTGCAGAGCAGTGCTCTACAGAAATCACATGTAGGCCTTCTTAAATAGCAGTTATTATTTTGTATGGCATATGGATCCGACGGTTTGACAATACTGTCCAAATCAGACATTTGGGGAAAACTTTGATTTCATGATTTATATTTGCGTCATCACGAATTTAATTTAAACACCGTTACAACGAAACAGAGCACCATTTATTTGCCATCAGTACACGCAATAGAGCGCTTTCTTTGAAGTACGTCAGAGTAGCCTTCGAAGGGAAGTCCTTGACACTGATAAGGATCGTAAATAAGCCACACTGGCTTCTTGACGGTTTTACTCAAGTCTAGCCTTCAGCTATTCTGCTAGTCGGACAAGGCTGACTAGAATATGAAAAGGGAAAGTGTCCTGGGGGAAATGAGACGCGTAACGGAAAATTATATCATCATAAAGTTTATGTGCAAATCTCGTTAGATTTTTCAGAACTTTTAATTGGCATCATTGAGCCTTTGTGTGGAGATGTTGTATATATATATATATATATATATATATATATATATATATATATATATATATATATAAATTTCAATATCATTGAGTTCAACAAATCTAGTTAAATAAGAATATTTTGTTGAACTGAGTTTCCGTCATTGCCGTAATTGTTTCAACGTGCCTCCTTGTTATCTGCAAATGCCCTGAGGACTGCTATCTGGCCCCAACACACTTCCATGTGAACACTTGCATTACTTGAAGTTTACTTGACCTCGACTGTATTCATCCGTTTAAAATCTTGTTTGTTTACTCGCGTATATTCACAAAAATCTTGTTTGTTTACTCGCGTATATTCACAACAACCCAGTTTGAAGAACGTTTTGACACGAGTCTCATGGGCATTAGAATCAAATGCCATGCTGAAGTTAAGGTAAATACATCAGAATTTCCAACTGTTAACATAACTTTCTCAATTACATTCGTAAGAACTGCTGTTTCACCTTTCAGTTTGTTCTTTACATTAACAACTATCCTTAATATTGAAGAATATGCTATGTGGTGTAAGCTGGGTGAAATGACTAAGCTGGGTGAAATAAAAAGTATTAAACTAAACTGTTTATTTAGCCAATCAAAATGTTCACATTAAGGAATTGAGTTTGCTACATGCAAGAAATGGATATAAAAACGGATTGGGCATCGAAAGCTGTCCACTGTGTCATTATAAAAAAGTGGAATCGGGGACTGAACTCATTTACTTCCAATGAAATATCAGAACCCAGTCTAATAAATGAAGGAAAGAATCTTTGAGTCTTTCTGGACAGACTATCTTTTGTCATTATAATAATTTCTAAGGACATTTGTTATTGAAGTATTAGAATGTGTTTTCTTAATTTTACATTCTTTGTGTACAAATTCTGCAATAGCCCAAGATTAAATTCTTTATTTTTAATTAAAATTCAGAGAAGAAAAAAAAATTGTGTAGGGATGACTTCCTAAACAAAATGCAGATACCTATGTGCAAGCTTTTTTTTTTTCTTCCATTCATATCATTATCAGTTTCCTTTTAATTCTAATGATCACAGACTAGAGCTTATATGATGGTCTGTGACCATCATCTGTCTTCTGTCATCTATCAGCACAAGTTTTTGATTGCAACTCTTGCCGAGATTACCATCAGACTTTTACACACCCATTCATACCAAGGTCTTGTTGGTCCTAAATAAATATTCCCCATGGACATCCAATATGGTTGCCATGTCAGCCAGGCTGGAAATCTTGTTATTGTTGCTAAATCAATGGTCATATCAACTTGGGAGTTTTCACTTTAATAATGTCTAATTGGGCATAGGTACAAATGGAGCCCATCTGTCCTGGTGGCAGGCTTGACAATCTTGTTATCATACTCCAGAAAGGGTATTATACTTTGCCTTGGGATTTTCACTTATAGTGTATAGTACATCTCAGACATCCAGTATGGATGCCATGGTGGTCAACTTGAAAATCTTTTCATTAATCCTCCTGAATGGATGATTTTATCAGTGTCGGATCTTTTAAAAAAAATTTCTTTTGAGGTTGTTTGTGAGTGAAGATGGTGCCAATATGTAATTCAAAACGTCTGCCATGTTGGAAATCTTGAAAATCTTATAATCTTCCAAAACAGATATTCATATTGACATTGGGCTTTCACATCTTACCCTGTAAGATGGAAAATGGTGTTGCTCAGATATCCAAAATGGATGCCATAATGATCATCTTCAAAATCTTATCACATTTTCACAGTGGCTGGTGATATCAAGATGGGGCTTTTCACTTAAAAGACTTTTTATAATGTCTAGTTGGTTCTAAATAAAAAATGGTGCTGGTCTGACATCGAGTATGGCTATATATTGATCATTTTAAAAATCTTATCACTACTCATCCTGAATAGATGGTTTTATTGACATGATATTTTCAGTAAAAGACATGATGTCTAGTTGGTCCTGAATGAAAATAGAGCTCTTCAGACATTCAGTATCACCATGATGGTAGCCATCTTAGTTTTACTGCTTGTTTTGACCAGATGGTCATATGGACATGGAGCTTATGTCTATTTGGTCCTAAATGAAAATGGTGCTGACTTTCTGCCCAGTATAGCCACCACAAAATCTCATTATTACTACCTTTTTCCGACTGGATTGTTTTTTCAGTACGGGTTTTTGCTCTAGAAGACTTCTCATGATGTCTAGTTGAATGTAAATGAAAATTGTGCCTCATGGACATCCATTATGTTACCAGTGTCATGACAGTGGCTAAATTGAAGTTCTTGTTATAGCTAGTTTGAATGGATGGTCATATTGATATGGGGTAGTCACTGAAAGTCTTTCTTATGATATCTGCTTGATTCTAAATCAAAATAGTTGGTCATAAATCAAAACAGTGCTGATCTGACATCTTGTCAGTTTTGTTAATGCTACTCCTCCAGAACATATAACCTACTCCACATGTGGTTTTCACCAAAACTGCTTCTTATAATATTTAGCTGGTCCTTAGTGAAGAAGGTACTCATTAGATGTAAAATTTCATGGCCTTCATGGTCATCTTGAAAATTTTGTTATTGCTACTTCTCCAGAATTAATAGAAATAGCAACATGTTTTCATTACACAATTTTTTATGATACTTAGTCCATCTGATTAAAATCAGATCTCCACCGTCCTGTGTGAAGATCTGACATTGAGCGCATAGGGTTCATGTTCTGGTGACCTTTCAATGAAAATACTGCTCATCTGACCTAATGTGCATAGTATCATGTGCCCATTTCTTAAAGTTGTTAAGTGTTATCTTGAATGAATGGTGATGTTGACATAGAGTTTTCTCTGAAATCTCCCTTACAGTATTTTATTGATTTTGAGTGAAAATAGTACAAATCTTGACCACCAACATATTTGCAGTTTTGTGAAGGAATTTTGAAAACCAGACCTAATTGACCTTGTGATCATGTCAAAGGTAATTAAGCTTATGAACACATTGATGTGTGTGTGCACAAAGTATTTTTTTTTCCCCTAATTTTTACAGCGATTGAAAGTCACATCTCAAATAATCAATCCTGTTGATCTTCAGATAAAATTAATTTGAAGTATTATATAGCAAATATTTGAATTCTTGGTTTCTCGCTTGAATGTATTTTTCCTATATAAAATTGAAGTAAGCTCTGAAATTAGATGTTTTAATATCAAGGAAAGAAATAATGCTATAAAAAGTAATCCTCCAGACACTTGTAATATACCTGGATGATACAAATCTTAAAGGTGATTCCTATTGCTAAGTTATGTTTGTACCATGTTGAATGTTATAAAAACAATATTGGCCCTGATCTGCCATCAGATAATGCACCAGCATATTGGGGTTTATGTTGCTTGCTCACCTGATTAGTCCTAACAAACTACTTATACTTGGGAGGTCTGCCTGCACATCATGCAATGGCAGATCTGACTTGGTGCAGTTACAGTTGGACTTGACTTATAAGTGAGTACAGACAGTATGTAAATGTTGTGAAGCAATTATGGGGGAGTTCTAAGAAAAGGAACCAAATTAGATACATGAAATTACATTATTGATGATAGTAAAAATGATTATAATCTGATTATTGATTATGAAATACTGCATTAATTATAGTGACAAGACAAACAAAATCAGTATTATTTGCCATTTCTAAATTATATAACAATTTAAGTACAGACTATACCAAACAAACAAAAATATGTGTTTTTCTGCTCAGCCAACCATCCCTGTTTCACATTGCTGACCCAAGTACTTTTTCCCAATGAGGAAAAATAATTCCTTCCCCTCCCCAATCATATTAAATATACATAATGTTTTTAAAAAAAACATCTGGCTACTCTGATTTTAAAATTAGTGCAAAATCTGGCTTGATCATGATTGCCCTTTCTGTGTCACCATCTAGTAACCAGAAAAGAACCGAGCAGTGAAGGCCATTACTAGATTCAAGACATGGTGGTGAATGATTTTATAACTGGATCTTGTTTTCTTTCCATGAGCATAAAGTTACGGGCAGTTGAATTTAAATAACATATAAGACTGAATTACTATTATGGCAGCTGTTACATACAGACATTACAGTGTACATAATATAACAGCTGTTACATACAGACATTACAGTGTACATAATATAACAGCTGGAAGCTAAACTCTTTCTACTGGATCAGTCCTATTTAAGGTGTTAATGTTAACTTAAATGCAAACTTCATTAAAAAGTGCTTCCTGGACAAACCATCCATTTATTTGTTAATTCAGTTAACTTCTAGGAATAAGAAAACAATATGTACATGTACATTAGCAAAATTTGTTTATGAGCATTTAAAATAAGAGGTATTTCAGAAAAAGGATGGTGAAAATTGCACAATATATTCAATTTAAGATTTTGTAGAATCAAGGCAAGTTTTCCTTCTGCTTATGTTCTCAACACATATTTCCCATTCTGAACTTTCAAATGTGTCTAAATCCAAATAATCAGTGTTAAAAATACTCTGAACATTGATAGGGATTGACTTCGTCATAATGTGTGCTGAGTCCTTTGAGTGGAAGAATTTTCATCAGAATAGAAAAGACTTGTCTGTGATGAAACAAATGTGTCACAATATTGGTGCAAAGTTGTAGTGGATAGTTACAATCTTTCTGACAGCAAAGTAGAAACAATTGATCAAAATGGTCTACTTTTTTCAAGAAATTTTAAAGTTTAATTGTGAATATTTTGTTTAAAGACAAAGTTTGGTCATATTTAAAAGAGGTAAACATTGCTGTAAAAAAGCAGTAGATTCATAGTTTCTTCTTAAAAACATCCTGTTGGTTATTTGGTTTGGTAAACATAGCAAACATTCATTTTTACCTTACTCTTTACTCCAGGTTATTTTGTTTTTTACTTTTTGTTTACTAAGTGCAGTTTTATGAATACCCTCTACATAAAGTTAATGTGAAATGCATTCATGCAGCAAACCGACGAAATTAGTAATATGCACAAGCAAAACCTGTCTTGAGCAAACAGCTGTCATTGATGACCAGATTTGTACTGCTTGCATGGATTTTATTATATAAATGCACTGTTGTGAGTAACCCACCTGCAGAATGCAACCAATGACCACAGCATTTTGGCAAAATATGCATTTTGACTCCGCTGTGAATGACTGCATTACAAAAACTGGTCAACACCATTGACCTTATTTAATCCATTGTAACCATGACTGCTTCAGATGGTATACATGCAATGGGTAGATTATTCTGTTATTTGCATGGACACCTGAAGATCTCTAGCTACTGAGAAATTAGCAGCCCTATATGGTATCCCCCCCACCACTACCACCACCCTTGTTGCAAAATTAAAAGGTTTTTATATCCGTTTTGCCACCCTTCCCACCTCCATTCTATATTTTCGTATATATTTCTAATGATGTCAAACATAATTTTGAGTACAAAAAAAAAAACATATTTTTGAATTTTTTTTATTTATCATAGAAATGTGATTCTCAAATTTCTGTTTCCACTCATTATATCGCTAGGTATAAAGTTGTATTGGTTTAAAATTAGTTTGTGTCTCCTGCTGCAGGCTTTACAGGAAAACCTTTAGGTAGAAAATGGGTAAACATTTTGCTCTCAGGATCACTTTGGAATGAATTTCTTCTTTGCATGATAATTAATGTTTACAGTGGCAGTTAGTAAGTACTAGAAGCTTTAAGGGCAATGTATGTAACCACTGATTACATTTCTTTTCCTAAGGAAGCTTTATTGAATTTTTTCAGTCATCTAAGGTGTGGTTGTATATTTGCAGATTTAAGAACACTGAGTAAAATACACTGAATCTTAATAGTGAGGCCAATGTTGGACATTCTGAATTTTGGCTGAAGATAAAAACAACAAAAAAATGCCCTCAAAACTACATACCTGATATAATGATGTTGCTGGATTTTCATTTTGCTAGTTTTATGTAGTAATCTAGATTTATTTAACTTGCAGATTTTATTTTGCAGGCAGATTATGTTACCATCAACATCTTCAGCATTGTTCAGAGAATAGTAACAGCTCCTAAAGATCATCTATACCATTCCAAAAATGAAACTCCTTACTGGTTTCCACAGATTCCTTAGGTCAGCTTTCACAAAATGCACAAACAGAACCTCTACTAAAATCAGCATTTTAACCTGCCTGATGTTCAGTTTGTATGCATTTGTAATGTACATTCCAGATTTTCAGAAGGAACTAACACCCTTGGTTCACCCATTCAGTAAAACCTTGAAATTTCTCCAGAGTAATGGTGCTATTCATCCAGATGACCTTGATGTGATGGAGGGAATGTCACATGAGGAGAAACTTAAAGCCATGTTCTTACTCAGAGAGGGAATTAATCAGATTTTTAATGAATGTCTCATATCATCAAAGTATGACCACTGCAATTCTCCTCAACCTAATAATGACCAACCCATACTCACATTGTTCACAACTTGGATATATGATGAGGAAAAATTTTATATAAACAATAATACCTTATACAACTGGAGAAAATTATCAGGTGTTAACTTAGTTGTCTTTACCAATGATGCAAAGGTAAAATATTACAGTAAAAAGGCAGGCTGGTTGGTGTTGCCAATTGGGACCACTGTTGCTGGTGATGCACCTGTCCTGAAGCAGATGTTCCACACAGTCCAGCAACAATTTAAAACTGATTTTTATGGCTATTCAAATGGAGATTTGCTATTTGAGGAAGGTCTTCATAAGACATTGAAAAAAATTGCCTGTCAAATGAATGAAATAATTCATACAAAGCCTCTGTTGATAGTAGGAAAAAGAACAAACATCAATGCTGAGATTCTTGATTCTGGTGTTGTGACATCTGGGCAGAAGATGCAGGAGCATGCAATGTCCTTTGGGAGTCTTTTTCATGCTGATGCTTTAGATTTCTTTATAACAAACTCTGTGTTTCCATGGCAAGATGTTCTTCCATTAGCAATTGGACGAAGAGGATATGACAACTGGGTGGTTTCAATAGCACGTTATTGGAATTCTACTGTAATAGATGTAACAGATTCTGTTCTTGCCTTGCATCAAACTTTGCGTGAAAGGGGAAATTTTGAAGGTCTTCATAAACCTTTCAATAACTACAACCTGGATATGATAGCAAGTCAAGATATTTCTATTAGATATGGATTGTGGGGACAGACTCATTGTGCTGAATGGCAGACTTGGTATGATATATGTGGCAGAATAGCTCTGACTCAAAGGAAAAATATTAAAAGTGACTGCTTCTTGAAAAAGACATTTTTCCAAAAACTTTTTAATTTCAAAGGACCTCTTTGATATTGTCTGTATACTGAGATTTATGATCTCATATCCTTGAAATAACATCACTTTATACATTGTAGCAAATTTAACTTTCAGATTAAATTGCTTGAAAATATGTAAAACTTTTGCAGCACCTAAACCGTGATAGTTATTATCGTTTTACTCGCATTAACATGTATTGTTCTGTTATTGTTTAATATTCAGTTTGAAACTTGTATGATGGGCCAGCTTTGTTAATAATCAGTGTACCAGTATTCCACCAGTACAGGTCATGAGATCTGTAGAAAAAAAACCCATCTGTTGACAAGTTTCCAAGTAAAATTTACACAGTGGTAATGGAATTGCACCATGTGTGTTGATGGAAAAGTCTGTAGATGTTTTTGGAGGTGTTTTTGGTTTATTTGCACTTTAACAGAAAAAAGGAATGCATTGTCATTTCACTTCTCACAGGTAGATGAAAATTGATTTGCCTGAACCAGCCTAAACCAGTTTTGAAGTTACCAGTGTTACCATAATCTCCTTGTAACTAGCATAAACCTAATTAAGAAGCAAACAGCAGAACTTTCCTTATTAGTCTATGCCAGATCTGCCAGCATTTGGGTTATTTTTTTTATGTTCGAAGTCCTACTATAAGTGCAGGATGGGCATGATGATGTCCTTTCCATCTATCCTGGATCATGGTAACATTGAAAACACTTGGTGGACACAAATTAAATTTGGTGGACATGTTTAAATTCATATACATGAAAAAAGTATGTTTTCATAAATTTAAACAGTTGGTATATTGTGTGAATGCCTATTAATAATCCTATATTTAAAGAATTGTGGATGTTATTTTTGTTTTACCATCATATGTGGAGTTTTCCAGCCATGCATTCTTAAGCATTGCTAAAATTAATATTTACAGTAGTAAAGCCACAGTTAACACACTTCAGAAAATTGTGTCCAAAACCAACAGAAAATCCTATTGTTTATGGTAGATGTACTGATTCATGGGGAGAAAAGTCTTTTTTTAAATATTGTTTAGAAACCAGTTTATCTAAGTAACTGAAGTCTAGAAGGCATAGTTTTATACATGTATATTTAGATGGTCTGATTTTTCTTGCTTGATAAATATCTTTGAGATTGTCAGACATGTTTGAAACCATTGCATGCATGCTCTTTTATAAGCAAGCTTTGTTTTATGTCATGTCTCATCTGCAAAAATGAAAGAGGCTGAACAGTAAAAGACTAGTTGGTCCTAAATGAAAATGGTGCCACTCTGATATCCATTATGGCTACAACAGTGGTCATCATGAAAATCTTGTTATTGCCACTCTACATGGGTTTTCATTAAAATGCTTCTTATGTCTAGTTGGTCCTAATGAAAATGGTGCAGATCTAATGTATGGTGTGTTGTCCATCATCTGTCATCCATCCATCCATTTGCACAAATTTTTTTAATCACTTATCTTTCTGCTACTTGGAGGATTGCCATGAAACTTTACTCAAACAGGCATCCCTTGGTCTAGTTGGTACTAAATGAAAATGGTGCCATCCTGATACTGTATCCAGTATGGCCACAACAACAGTCATCTTGAAAATCTTGTTATCATTACTCCTGGATGGATGGTCATATCAAGATGGGGTTTTCACCAAAAGACTTCTCATGAGGTCTGCTTGGTCCTAAGTTAAAGTATCAAATATTAAAAATCTTGTTGTCACTACTACTGAATGAAAGGTTGTATTGACATGAGGTTTTCTCCAGAAGACTCCTTAAGATTTTCTTGGGCCTAAATGAAAATGTTGTTGATCTGATATCACAATGGGCAGCCATCTTAGAAATATTATTATAACTACTCATCCTGAATGGATGTTTTTATCAACAAATGGTTTTTGCTACTTTGTTCCGAATAGTGCTGTTCAGATGTCAAGTATGCCTGCCACAATGACTATCTTGCAACTCTTGGTATCACTATTTCTTCTGAATGAATAGTTGTATCAGAATGGAGTTTTCACTTAAATACTTTGTACAATATCTGCTTGGTCATAAATGAAAATGGTGCTGATCCCAATTCTAATATGACTGCCACAATGGCCATCTTGTTATTACTAATTCTTCTGGATGATGTCACATTAACATTTTGCTTTAAATAAAAGACTTTATGATATCTGGTTGGTACTAAATAAAAATGGTGTAAATTGGATAGTGAATATGGCCACCATGATCTCCATCGTAAAAATCTTTTTATTGTTACTTCCAAAATGGGGAATCATATCAAGAAGGGGGTTCTACCAAGACAGTGCCTTGTTGGGCCTAAAGAAAAAAGTGCAAAATTGACCTCCAGAATGTTCATCTCAGTAGCTAATTAAAAAAATCTTGTTATCACTGAAGAATATCAAAGATAGTTTTAACACTCCACAGTTAAAAGAAAGAAATGCTCTTATCTTTAATTCCTGGAAATTCTTTTAAGCCAGTATTGTGTCAGTCCCATGGAGGGACTCTTATTTCAAAATGTCAGATACAGTTTTTGCTGGTGGTTGTGATATCCTCACTTTTTTATAATCATTGTCATATAGTTACACGATCATTGTTATTTTATTTGCCAGCATATGGCAAGGCAGACTATGTTATGATGTCCATCTATCTGTTACCTGTTTCATTTATGCACAATAATTTGGGTTGTCCAACATCTACAGTTACCAAACATTGTTGATGGATTGCACTTCTGACCTGGATGAACCCTATCAATTTGGGGCTCAAAGTCACCAAGACTGAAAGAAGATAAATAGTTCCTGCACAATAACTCAAGTTCTCTCCACATTATTCCTATTTCTACTGGAATTTTTTTTAAGCCACTACTATTATTATCTTGGGAAATATCTGTATAATACATTCTCTGATTTGCAATTTTAAAATGGCCATGTGACCAGTCATTTGGTATGAAGATTTCCACTAGTAATATTTTCCACTTTTCTGAGGGGTTGAAATATAGCTAAAGCATCATTATTTGAGAATTTCATGAAAGATATGTGACATTTTGCCATGTTATTTAAATTATTTTCGTTATTTCTCACTGCCCATCACTGCTTTCACATCTTTTGCCACCAGGTACAGTTATGTCATCTAGGTTAGTCATAAAGGCCCTAAGTATAATTTTTTAATAAGAAAGACTACATGTACAGCTGAATTGTTTTCATGTTTATAACTGAAGTCTGATTTATACACATGTCCGGCTTGTATTTTTGGACCACTGTAGGTTCATGAACAGTCAGCCTCACCAGGATTAACAGAAATATATTAGGCACAACCGTAGCATTTTTAGAGGATAGTCTGTGATAGTATGCAACACAAAAATCTTCTATTGGCCTTCATATAAAAATACTTGCAAAGCATGTCATCAAAGGAGATAGAGCAACAGATATTTTCCTAATATGTGAATAAAATAGTTCAGCACAAAAGATATATCATGCTTTGCATTGAAGATTATAATGGTTGTGCCTGAATGCACAGTGTATTATCAGTAGGCACGTGTGACCACAGTATTAAGCTACGTACTAAACCTTGTGAATAGCTGGGACTTGGAATCAGGAAGCAGCCAATTATTTTAGGTAAAGGTCAAGGTCATTGTGGCTATAAGAAGAAAATGGT
Organism: Megalonaias nervosa; assembly: GCA_016617855.1. Lineage (NCBI taxonomy): Eukaryota > Metazoa > Mollusca > Bivalvia > Unionida > Unionidae > Megalonaias > Megalonaias nervosa. The sequence continues at coordinate 23,617 of JAECUM010093065.1, forward strand.
ATTTGCATACTAATTTTAGCTCCCAACCACCTACATTTACTAAGGTTTGTGGAAAGCTTGCACAAAAGATATCGAAGAGATCTGTTGATTTGGGGGTCAAAAAGTCAAAGTTCAAGATCATTGCAGTTAAAAGAACCTGGTTTTGCAGATTAGCTTTTTCTAAAGTAAGTTCATTGATCAAACTGTGTGGATGGCTTGCAATTGGGGTAATAAAGAAACCTATAAATTCTGGAATCTGAAGGTCAGAGGGCATGTAAGTCTAAAAAAAAAGTACTGGTTTCTGTACATTAAGTTCATTTGAATCTCATGTTGTTCATGTGTTCTCATTATTTGGTGATAATAAAACAAGTATTTCATTTTGTTTACTCTTATATGTAAAATTATTATTATACTATTTATATATTTTACAAACAACTTGTATGTAAATCATTTCTGAGGCTGATTGTAGTTCAATGTCAAAGTTGTTTCCTATGATTTATGTTATCTTACATAGCTAAAAACCAAATGAGGTTATGTATGGCCCTGCATAATTGTTCTTCAGTTTGTCATCCATCTGTCGACAACCATAAATTTTGTGAACAATCACTTGGCTTCATTTGTTATGTAAGTTTATATCATCATGATCTCAGACGAGTACAGTTACAAGCAACATTCATTCATATTAAGGATGTGATCTAATATCTGATTGGTTGAGCTTGTGAATCCTCTAGAGCCCTTATGATACATAGGCTTATATCAAATAAGATCTCAAATGAGTTTGATTTTGAGCCACAGTCATACATATTAGTAGAGCTGAAAAAATACCAAATTTTATTTTTTGAACATATGTTGAATGTATTTTTAAAAGGATTTGAATATTTGTTAATGTTAATAAAGATATCAAATCCATCATCTTTTTGGCTGTTTTGTTATTTATTCACACACACACACACACACACACACACAAAGCTACAGCAAAAACACTGAAATTAATTTGAATACATTGATTGCATGTCTATAGAATTTGTAACATATACTGGATATGACCAGCGGGACTGACAATTTTGACTGACTATAAAATATCCAGATCAAACATTTACAGGTTGTGCTAAGCTCATATTCAGACTTGATAAATAATTGTTTAACTGAAACCCCAATCTGATTAAAATCAGAACTACACTGTCCTACGTAAAGATCTGACAGCGACCAATTAGGGGTCATGTTCTGGTAACCTTTGTTATTACCATAATGGCTACTTTGATCAACCAATCAGATGAAGTCTTATATATTCGGGTTTGGAGACTGAACAGTGTGGATGAAGAGCATGAGTGTGTATCAAACGATTTGATTCACTTTCAAATTTTGAAAGTTGCATTTCCCTTGGCTTAATTCAGAGGTCACCAGAACATGACCCTTAAGCGATCGACGTCAGATCTTCATGTAGGACAGCGGAGATCTTATTTTAATCAGAGTGACTGAAACCCATACGTAGCTATTGACCTCTTATGTAGGCCATACATTGTAATAGGTAATGAAATGGCCAGGTTGCTTCTGTACACAGTAAAATCAACCTCAACCAGGGCCAGGTACCAGAGAACTGCCTGCTTGAACCAAGTTTGGGAGTATGTTTGATAGGAAATGAAGGATTCCAAATGAACAGTTAAGCCGTTTTCGGAAAGGCACCAGAAAGAAATAGGGAATAGTCCCAGCACAATTTAAATTATATTATGATAACTATGTTTTTATACTAATAAATAGTGAAATATGATAGTAGCATGCTTTGTTGTAACGGCAAACTCCTCGACCGCAACAAATTTATTAATTCTGTTATAAAAGGTCGTGTCAATTGGCCCTTTAGACCTATAAGTAGGTCTCCGCTTTTTCCCCCTGACATTGCTGGTATTGGAGTAATGTCAGAAGAAAAAAAAAAAGGCGGAGACCTACTTGTTGGTCTACTGGCCTATATGCATACATCTCCATGATATGAAACTGACAGCAATATTAGCTACTTTTAAGAATATAATGAAAAGGATAGGGGAAACGTTTCAGCATTTTGGTAATTACATAGCAGTGTGATGACTTAAGAATTTGAACACGAGACTCAATGTGGAAATATATTGCAAGTAACACTCCAAGGTTAGATACAAGGGAAGGAGAGGCCGTAATGATATACAGGATTGAATATAATTCCTGAATGACAATGAGCAGAAATAATGATGTTATGAGCAACGTAACGACCTGCATTCAGAATTTCGAGAGCACGGTTGTGCCAACAGATAACTGCAAAACAAAATCCCAATACATCAGGTTATGCATCTTCGCTAGCCAAGGTTCCTATCTACACCATGACGGATCGAACAGATATTTTAGTGCTTTATCCTAGCGACATCTATTGGATTTCATGAGTTGCCTTCCCTAGTATGTAATGCCAACTAACCAATAGGGTGTAACAGCGGTGCATTGTACATCCACCAGTCAAAGGATACTTTGTAAGTTCAACATCGAAAGTATGACTACGTACCAGAGGGAAGCCATTATAGGTGTATTTAAGGCCGGCAGTGGAAAATTGCTTATTTATCAGTCCATTCAATTTGTGTGCTCCCTTTGTCTTGATCATGTAGGAACAGTGTTCAAATTTGAACAACTTAATTTTGACTGAATGCGGCGCTGCATCCAATGAAATTCACAGACCCGAAGAACAGGAATATCTTGCTTGATACGCCAAAGTGTAGATAGGGGGTATAATATCGGAACCTTGGCTAGCAAAGATGCAGATTATGGGCATGCACCATCTGAATTTGTATACACATGAAGTCTGTCATAAGTCAGTTTCAGTCAGTTGTTTACATAGAAGACTGTATGGTAAACTTTTATGAAAAAGTGCAATTAAGAACAGAACTCGAATTAATTCTATGCAGAATAAACATAAAATAGAGAAAAAATTAAATACATGTAAACAGATGAAGCTAAAACACATTATAATTCAACTAATATTTCTTACATTTGTAATACTTGGAGTAAATCTGTCAAAGTTAGCAAGCTAGTCGAGGAATAACAATGTTAAGGTTGTCCTGAAAGTTGAACGAGTCTAACATAATTCTAAATTAAGTTACAGAAAGGTACAATTTCCTAACTTTGAGTTTGAGGTCAAGTTTCATGGACAAAATAAAATACTTAAATAAATTCTAAATATAGAGACTAATTAGCCAATTTGTCCTCTATAAAGCTCATTTACTAAGTATTCGCATGTAGAAAATAGGTCATGTTATTATTCGTAAATACTACGAATCCATAAATTATGCATTTTTCATTGTAATAGGTTGCTAAAACCACTAATAATTATCCACACAAAGGATAATGAATTTTAAACTCAAGGGAGTATAAATTCACCAGAAAAATTCTCCGCGTCATAATTTTATTGAGTTTAAATTTTTAAAATTTGTTACGCACTTACCCTTCCCCCGACAAAAAATGTTGACACTCAAGCACATGTAGCTCAAACACTGAGTCAAGGTATACCTCAAATATTGACGAGTGAAACCGTTCTCAGAAAACTATTCCAGCTGATATATTATCAATGAATTATGTCTCTTCGACGAGAGATAAAAAGCAACCTTATCCCTAGGGAAGTATTTAAATAGTCCCCCGATTACGTCATCTTCCGGTAGGAATATGTTCAGTACCTCACTGTACGCTCCTTTTCTAGACAGGTGATGAACCACTGTAGGTTTGGCATCAAAAAAGAACAAATCTCCTGTTCTCTGAACGACTGCCCCCACTGGACTTTGCAAATGTTTGCAATTGTAGCTGAAGATCTTCTTACCATTAATGTCCAGGGCAACCAGACTGTTCTCTGAATGGCAACAGATATACAATATACCACCTTCCATTGAGGAAGTGACTCTGACTGGATAAGAGAGTTGTCTGCGCATGATACCGGCTGTCTTTATTTCCCGAATCTCATTACCTCTTTTATCTAGCAAGAGAACAGAATGTCCACTTTTGTTCGTTGTCACGGCTAGCATATTCCCAACTTTTGCTACACCCCAACATTCAAGTCGAGTTGTAATAGACACCTGAATAGTAACCAGCCCCGCTTCGTCAACCTCGAAGAACAAAAGAGTACGATTTTCAGGAAGGGTGACCACTATACGCGTCTCTAAAACACCATCCATATCCCATGGTTCACAAGGTAGCTCTTTCGTGGAGCTAAGCCTTGAATCCTTGAACACCTTCAGTTTCTTATTTGCACTGTCGGCTAGAATAACCCTGTTTTCTGATACACAGACCGCAGCTGAGATGAGGCTTGGCGAATTATCATCGGATGAATTTGGATCTATTTCTCCAACTTTCACAGCAAAATAATTATGTTTCAGAAGAGGTTTATCGTCATGGTTCCCAAACAGCTTCTTAGATACCGAGCCTTTGCCATTCTTGCGTGCCTTCTGAAGCAGAGGACTCGGAAGCTTTGGGCATTTTGTCAGCTCAGGTGTGAAGGAATGAGACACAAGTGTCCCCAACTGCTTAATGTTCGCCTCAAAATCCCACAGTACCTGATCTTTAAGGAAAGAAATTCTCTGATCGATAATAGAACTATGTTCACTAATCGCCGTCTGAGCGTATTCCTGAAGGTTTTGCTCTAAGATTTGTAAAGCCACCAATCTCTCGAACCGAGACACATTTTCAAGAATCTGCATATGCTTAAGGTCACTGTCGATAGCATCTACAACAGTCTCATTCTCTTCTTGGTGCTTTTCAATCTCTCTTAGTTTTTCTTTGATTTCTCCTTCTATCTTCTCAATGATGTCCTTTTCCAGTGTTTTTAGCAAAGAACGAAGTTCAGAAGTCAGTGATTTAACTTCGTCTATGAGTTCACACTTTTGATCATTAAGATCTTCTACGCTTTTCATCAAATATGAACCAAGATACTTGAGGTGACTTTTGAAAAGGAGAAGATTTTCGTGTACTGTCTTTTCTTTCTTATTTATATTTAGAGCTCTAAGATAGTCCCCGATTTTCTGAACACCACGACACTTTTTATGACGATGCTGTTTGCATTTCCCGCAGCAGAATACGTTGTGTTCCTTGCAGAATGAGTCGAAAACCTGCCTGTGTTCTGAGCATATTCCAGTCTTATGATCTTGTCCTGTCTCATCAATTATTTCATCCCCCAAGGCGCTAGCATTTTCAGGAGTTCCATATGTACTCCCGTTTTGTTGCTGACCGGTTGGAGGAATCACTTGACTCATGAGCTTCTTTTGACATTTAGGACAGGAAAATAATCGCTCTTTCAGAGATTCTCCAGGAATTTTTCCTTTCTCCAACAGGAATTCTAGACATTCTTCACACAGAGTGTGGCCACAAGGTGGTGACCTTGGATTTTTGATGGTTTCAAGACAAACTGGGCATTCGTCAAACCCAGCCACCGAAGACTCTGTGGACGCCATGGATCTTGAAAACAAAACATTAAATACTCATAAAATAACATATAACTTTATTAGTACACACTTTAATATAAATATGTCACCTAAATATAAAGGATACTTGCACGTAATGAAATATTTACCTGAAGAACAACCTTTGATATCCATACTGAGAAAATTCCACGCTTATTTCAGCCTAACACAAGGTGATAGAACACAGTACTTCACCAGTAAAAACATTTCTTTTAAGTTAGAGTTAGATTTCGTTGCTTCCAAGGTCTTCAAAATTGACAATACTAAATAAATTTCAGTGTCTTTGTAATTAAAGATAGTTCAACAGCACTATAATTATAGTATGGGCTTTCTGTGGCAAAATTCGGTGTCAGATATTCTGTCAGATGTACATTAAAGATAATCCTAGATATCTCAGTTTGCTTATTTGTCAAAAATGTGTACTGGCGAGAGAATTCTGGTAGTCTTCTGTGATGGTTTCTTGAACCTAGTATTCTCACCAATCTCCCACCCCAAACACCAATTTTACATCTAGGCCATTCCTAGTACAAGAAACACCTATATTTTCTAGTCATTGAAAAGAAAAGATTACAACTTCCTTCTTCACTTCTTGCTTCGAGTAATTCATATCTGACTCTATCTAGTACATAAGAGTTCTTGATTACGCACATCTGTCACTAAGATCAAATAAATTTTAATTGGGACTAATTGGCCTTTTACGAAAGTCTCTTTACATCTGTATCACACGAGGCGTCTCAGTCCATAATTTAAACAGTAATATGAAATATAATGTGCTCTGTAATTATTGGGATAATCAGAAGATAACTTAGCGACCTACGAAGCGAGAGACAAGCAGACAGACGGACAGACATTAAAAATATAATATTACAAAAGTTTTCACAACGATTTGCAAAATGAAAGCGTGTGAGTCTGTGTTGAATTAGTCTTCAAATGCTAATAAATACATTTCAGATCATACTTAAAAGGCTCCAATTATATTACTATTCGCTGTCTCGTGCATCCTGTGTAAGGCTGTCATACATCGAACATAATTTTTTTTCAGGACAATAGAAACAGAAACCAATGATACGTGCATAGTTTTTTAAATTTTTATTTTAATGTTTCTTTAACTTTTAACAAAACTATATATATATATATATATATATATATATATATATATATATATATATATATATATATATATATATATATATATATTATTGTGTGTGTGTGTGTGTGTGAGAGAGAGAGAGAGAGAGAGAGAGAGAGAGAGAGAGAATGGTGCAAATTCAGAAAGGTTTCCCAAAATTTCGGTTTCGAGATGAACAATCTTTGTCAGGGAATAAACAGCTTAAATACTCAAAAGAATAGCTGAACTCAAAATCTAAGAAAAAATATGTACTACATGCTAGAACCATTACAACAACAGTACAAAATTAAAACTTGTGTCACAATAGGAAACGAGGGGTTACTGTGACTATCGCATACAGAACCATCATATTTTGACCTAAATCCAGGTTGTGATTACAGGATGTAAACACTGAGCGACGAAAAATCAACTCCATCTGCAATATTTACTAAAGAAATTATATCTCAGCAGAGTTATGCATGGAGGTTCCAAAGGATAGATGTCGAGAGAATTGTGAAGCGGGATAATAATAATAATAATAATAATAACAACAACAACAACAACAAGAACAGCTATAATGATACTATTTGCGTAGGGCTGAAAAACTGATCACTGGCCTTAATTGTTTAAGACTCTAACGGATTGGTTATATTTTCTCATTTAGGCCGAACCCCAAATGAATTTCCAGCTGTAGTATCCAGTATCGTTCCTTAGGTGTGCGTTCTATATCGGTCCACCAAGGTTTGATTCAATCGGAAGCATCAGGGACTCGACTGAATGTCCGGTCGATTTGTTGTGATTGGCGATTTTCGCGTTGATTTTTTTGCGAATATGGGTTTTGTGATTATTCATTCGTTTTCTGAAATCTTCGGTTTTTGTGATTATTCATTCGCTTTCTGAAATCAACGTTTTCGCGAACATAGAGAGAGTCACCAATCTTCCATGCCAGGACATAGTGTATTCTTGGCTCGACATCCTAACTATGGATCGTGTAGCTACCTTCTGTTATCGAACTTCGGAAAGATTTTGTCCTGGCATATGTTTTCAATATATAATAGTTTCAGTGTTTTTTAAACCGATTACTTCTATTGAGGCAAAATACCGGAACTTATTAAGTTTGCGAGAGAATCACCGCACTGGCGGCCATGGGTACTTAAGGAGTGTTGCTGATTACCTCCCAAACCTTGCGACGATGATGCAGAGGCGGCCACGGGTGATAAAGGAGTGAAGCGGATTATTGCCCGTGGCTTGCGTCGATCGACAAAAGCGCCATGATGCCTGCTATACGACTTTCAAAAACTTTAACACAACTATACACAAAAGTTGTTGCCGTCACTACGAAAAAAAGTTAGTCATAATTATGTAAAGCGTAAAACTAACGCGAGCAAGATAAAATGTGTGTTCTTTGTCTCATGATACGTTTTGAACAGCGTTCATAGTCGAGCGCTATAACCTTTATGTACATTCTACATTGACCATTTCTTTTCTCTAAACCTTATATGTAAGTAAGTAATAACAAAACTAATACTATTCACAAACATATACGGTCGCCAAATAGTATATTGAAATAAAAAATAAAATATTTGGTGTAATTACTACTTTGTAAACAAACTTACCTTAAATTAATATTAAATCTGTGTTGCGTTGTTTTCTGTCTATGACTGTAACTAGGAAGTCAGTTGTGCACTATTTGTCTACTGCATTATGTATTTCAACAATGACAATAGAAATAAGTAATGTAACGGTTCGTCAGGTGTCTCTCCGTTTCGTGGATCGAGTTTCATGGTCTTATTTATTCATTTACCACTAGAGTGCTAAGGTCTACATCACTTAAAACAGCAACGAAAAAAGAAACGGATTAATATTCAATTCCAGTTAGGTCGAATTTTAAAGATTCCACCTCTTTGAAAAGGACATAAACCATGATTAGTCACGCGGTGTTTCCTCTCTCTCTCTCTCTCTCTCTGCAAATGCGCTGTAATTGGAGCACGTTCAGAACTTGTTAGCAATTATACTTTAGTGTTAATATAATTCCAATGATTCAATAGTAAGAGTGATCACAACAATACTGAAATATAGAGTGGGGTGGGGATGTAATCAATATGAAATAGTACAGCTTGGAACATTACACACTGAGGATGTTGTAAGACGCGAGATAGTACAACTTGGAACATTACACATTGAGAGTGTCATCAAATATGAGACAATACTCTTAGAACATTAGACATTGAGGATCTCTGTTTTAACTTTCTGCAATTTCTTAAATATAATCCACATTCTATTGAAAATATGAAGGACCAGATCTACCGTCTCATCTATCAGAATTCCTGCTATCCCCTAAACCCTAGTCCGCTATGGCACCGTGCAGATGAAAAGGTTAGCGAGAATGATGTAGAGTCAAAAGTGTAACCCTGACTGTCAGTGTACTTGGCTACGACATATCAAGATCTACACTGCGATGTTTGATGGCGTCAATCCCAGCGTACAGCGTATGTTAGTTTAACAAAGTTCTACATATATGACTAGAATTAAAATGGCGTTTGCCGCTATACTACGTCAGACTCTCTAGAAGAAGAATTGAAGCACGGAGATATTATTTGTTTCAGACCTTTCTCCGATTTATTGTGACTATCTCCACCCCACCCCAGTCCCCCGCCGAAATAATAACCTTCTTGCACTTGGTTACAAAAAAAAAAAAAGAAGGTAAACAACCAAATTATGTTAATTTCTACCCAGCAATATAGGAAGCGTTAGAATAATGGGTGGATATTTGGTATCGAAATCGCAGTATTTTTAAAGCTAGAAGACAATAATCCTCCTGCTGAACACTAGCCAAGGGAAATATACTCGTTCTTTCTGAACATGAAATTTGAGTGTAACACATTTTATTTCCTCCCCTATCTGCCTCTGTCTGTTTGCTTCCCCTTTTGTATGATGGAAAGAACGTTGCTCACTGTATCATCACATGATTTATAAAAAAAATTAAAATAACGACAGCAAAAAAGTGATTGGTGACGGATTGTTTGTCATTATGGCACTTACAAGGGTTCAGTTCACAGTCTTGAACGATATGATAATTTATATCCACCAACTATATTCTATTTGCTCAGTGCTTGTATTCATTAATTTGCAACTAACACGTTTGGTTAGCATGCCTTTGGTCAATCATCCTACCTATATATTAATCACACCACAGAATGCCTTTCAATACAATATTCGCGTAACAACATTCTTTAGTACAGTATGTATTACATGCCAGACATAAGCATAAGGTTCTATCAGTTCTTGTGGCAAGGGAATAAAGCTCAGTAGAGTAAGTACTATAATTCCCCTACAATGTTCTGTGTAAGTTAATAGCGAATTTAAGTTCTAGCGCACTTGTGAATTTAAAATTTTAAAATCTTTTCCCGGTTCTTTCAGTCACTATCTACTTTAGGTTAGCCACCACCGCGTTCATTCTTACTACTCCGCATACACACTATCGTTATGGAAGGTCTGGCTTACCCTCACTACTCCACCCATTAGTGTGATGGGAGTTCTAGCTCATCCTTCCTACTTCACCGACATCCACTATCGTGATGGGAGTTCTGTTTCACATGTTAAATGTATCAATTGTTACATTTAAATTCCATCTCCCTCTTATGGAAAATGCAAGATGCATTCAAAACATAAGAAAAAGAAAAATGAGAGAAATAAACACGCTCAAGCCAACCAACAAAAACAGCAAAATGACTCAGAAACAGAGAGCAAATGCACCTCAGTATTCGACCTTTTTACGTTCTATTCCAAATAAATAAAATCCTCTATTCACTGCAATGAGATCATTTCTGTAATTTTCTCTGTCATTTATGCCATTTCTTGGTAACCCTTCACGGACTTCATTCCTTTGTATGGCATTGTATTGTTTTTCTGCATTTACAGCGGACAGAATTAGATGTGGAACATTAAAAAAGTATTTAATCTGGCCAAAGATTATTACTCAAACTGCATTGCATGATGGGTTGTCAATGAAGACAATACATGCAGAATCTGAGATCAGTGGACAAAGGTCAGGTGGACAACGGTTTCTACCAAACAGCTGTCGCGCGCTAAAGAAAGAACTAGGAAGTGGTCTTCAAAGGAGGAGGATGCTTTTCGCCTTGCCGCAGACGTCGCCGAAGTAGCCAACATTTGATTTCACAGTCACTTAACATTAAGTTGCCGATTAATAAAAGGGAATGATATTCTTTGCTCTGCAGTCCCCTTCCCCTCATCACAACTGTAGAGATACTGTCGCCAGTTTGCCATGGTTCACTTAAGGTCCTGCCAATACCGATACGGTACGGAGGCTCACTTGGACCAGTCCTGGACAACCTTTCTCCGTTCGTACACCCTGATAACTTGTACTTGTGATCTATTCCTCAATAGTCAGTATCGCACTTCATGACCTGGCGTCAGCCAGCCACGTACTACGTCAGACTTTCGACAACGCTTAAAGCAAACACATGGAAACTACTGTGTTCAAACATGGACAGGCTTTCAGTCTAGTTTCTCGTCCGCGGCTGCCTATTTCACCTTCAAATGCATTACCTGGTCATAATACATTATTAATATATTATTAATACATCAAATACATTGCTAATCCAGCTCTCTCAACCTGGCAAAGAAGTTCTCTACGTCTTTTGGCTTTAGAAACAGAAGTACTAAAACGTCGCCTGCTTGCCAAGATAGTACGTAGCTGAAATTTATTTCCCTTTGATTAAAAAAGTACTGGTGCCAAATTCGTCAATTCACAAATTAATATTTCAGCTCGTGACGGTAAGCACGCTTTCAGTTTCTAACACAGCGCTGTCGTCACCCTCATCGGCAATCAGGAACAATGGTTGATGTACCGACAACATATGCATACTATGGTACTGGCTACGGTGACCTTTATCGAGATAGCTAGACCCAGATCTCGGCATAGGACATCAACCCGCTATGGAAGAAACAGCTATGACACGTCTTCGATTTCTGGGACCGGGTACGGTTTTCTATTTTCCAGATATACTCTGTCTGACTTTAAGACACGGATAGCGTTCAACATTCGGATGTACCTACCCCATCCCCTGATCTGACTCAGATGTATCGAATAATCGACACCGAAATTAGTGAACCCTCTCACGCTACTCAGTACTGGACCCCTGGAGGTATTGACCGGCACTGGAATGTGCCAATCACTGTCCCTAGCTCCGTTGTGACCAAGTAACGACTACGGTAACGACCCATTCCTGGACTTTCGGTGCCAGACCTGGACCGTCGATGATATAACCCGTGAACGCCTGGAACACAGTGTTCTAACATGGTCGGATCCCTTCCTTCTTCACGGTTCTTTTTAACCTCATTTTAGTCCTATGTATTGCTGGAATCATCTTTTCATCCCGCTCTTCCGTGTTTCCTCCTTAAATGCTCAATATTCCTTTTTCATCTGACGATGTAACGAGAAGACTCAGAATTTCATTCATCGACAGAAGAGTTTTGAAGCTTCTGCCGCATGAATTATTTCCGCTTCAGTCTACTCCGTTATCGTTCGCTTTGCAAAGCTCTCACATCCGCCTATCTGGAAGTCAAGAAAGACAAATGCCATTCAAACTTCCCAGTCTGGCAAAGTCAAGTCGCTGATATACTTCAATGTCATGTGAGGAAACTTCAGGGTCAAGATGTAAACAGGCCCTTCTTTTCTCGTCAACGATTTCACTTAAAGTTCGACCCGACTTTCAATTTTTACACTCGATCCGTGAATCCTGCTGAAAATCTTGTCAGAGGACCTCTAAAACACAACATCGAACATCCCACCCACACCCTGCCATTGTCAACGTTATTTTCGTTACAGACATTTCAAGAGATCCACTCAAAGCTGACGTTCTGCAGTAAGTGAAAAAAAATATAGCAATCTTATTAAAAAGGGCGGTAGAAATTGTTTACAAATACAACTCACCAGAATTTAGCGACTAGTCTTGATTCCAAAGGCCGATAGGTCTCGTTTTCAACATCAGTCAGGAGGGAACTTTTGCAGTCAGCCCAGCTTTGTGCGTACCTCCACAATCCAAGACTAAGAATTTCCTGTCCATACGAGTTAGGAAGAACAATTTGATAGCTCACTGACCACTTATCACCAGCGGGTATCACAGGTGGTCTCTATTTTCTCATAAGGTTCCCATTTTAACAAAACAAGGAAAAGGTACTTGTGTGGCTTCAGTTTTGATAATAGCTCTCTGAAGCAAGCAGGCGAGCTCAGGATCTTGTTCCTGTTCGACAATGAGTGATTGTCGTTTGTCACCCTGATTAGAATAAAGAGAACGAGTAGTAAAAAGAGGGTCGCTGTGATAAAGACCTCTTAATTGATCCATACCAGGAGCAAAAGTGACCTATTCAAAAGCCTGACCAATACACGTGTCAACTAAAGAATTAATTTCTTGATCAACATCATTCTCTAGAGCTTTCTTCGCCATAGTTCTAATAATTCTAGAAGCTGGGTATAAATCAGGGATTTCATTTTCAATAAGATATGCTTTCTGATCCAAACAAGGTTTGTCAGTTAAGTGAATTAACCACAGCCTTATCTCCAGCTAGGTCACTTCCTAGTAATAAATGAATAAATGAACACCCTCGATGGGTAAAGACGTCGTTATTCCGATTGTTACGGATTCTGAGACTGTCTGATGGCAAATTTACACGATGACATTAACAAAGACGCGTTCTACTCCCTTAATTAAAACAATTCATTAAAAAAGACTTATCATAAATAAAGGCAAAATACCCGACAATTGTAATAGGAATAGAATTGGCAGAATCACCCATAAGTGATACAGAACCCTTCGACATGAATGGTTCATTGTTTGACCCAACAAAAATACTGTTTTAAATGCACGACCATGACCCCGATCTCTTAGAAATAAAGGCACTTGGAATAGGTCTGTCTTGACTTTGTTACTCATTTTTCAATCTGTAGCAATCAGAAATAACGTGCCCTTTTTTCCAATGGGTGCACGGAGGAAGAGATAAGGATTTCTGATAGGTCTTATCAGAAACTTGATTCCTAAAAGTTGTGCCTCTTTGGGATTTGGAAGTAATCGTACGAGACTGAAATGGCTTATTACCAATAAACTGCTGAATGGGAGAGTCACCGACAAAAGAAACTTTATGAGTCAAGGAATAATCGTCAACTGTACGAGCAGCATTTTCTAAAGTTGCTACCTTTTCCACATCAAGACAGGTCTAGACGTCACTGTGCACGCAATTCTTGAACTCTTCAATTAATATGAGCTGTCTGAGGCTATCGTAGTCTTGACCAAACGTCTTGGCTGAGCATTATCTATCACATAATTGTTCTTTTTCTCTTGCAAATTCGACATGGAATTGTTCTTTTTCTCTTGCAAATTCGACATGGGTCCGTACAGTTTCTTTTCTACAGTTTATAAACCTCAGTCGATATGCTTCAGGTACCAACTCATAACCCTCAAAGATAAATTCTTTAACCACATTATAAATCAGCACTTTGTACTCACTGTGAAGTATAGACTTCACGAGCTATGCCAATATGTACACTTTGTAATAATAGAGTCCAATGCTCCCTTGGCCATTTAAAATTGTCAGCAACTGTTTTTTCTTCAAAATGATGAAATATTTTCCTACTTCTTTTTCATTAAAAGGAGGTACTAACTTAATATTTCTGGTAACATAAAAAACTGAACTTGTATGCAAAGGGGGTTGAGTGGGGGTGTTTTCCATTTTGTGATTCTTCGTATTTATCGCAGAGAGATAACTCTTGTTCGTAAAGCATACCGCCCTCCTCCAGTTTGTAAACGGATTACCTGATATTATTTTCTACTTTTGAATATTTCCTCTGTAAGATTATGAAGGTGTATTTTAGCAAATATTCGCCAATTATTATTTTAGGAGTTCCAAATGTGACAGTTATTCAAGAACCGAAGAGATTAATCCATATTTTGTTATCATCTGTTTCCTTCCTTGCTCGCTGCAAACGGGGCCTGTGTATATTGATCTGTGATCTATGGTAGTCTATTATTAAATTAATTTTGGTAAAACATCAGACCTTCTTGTTTTTGTTTGATTTTAAGTAAAAAAAAAAAATTCACACAGAGGATGACATTTCTAGTAACTCTTGGCTTTCCTGCTGTAAAGCTATTTTTCCCTCGTTAATTGTATCTTTCCAGGCTTACTCCCGTTGAAAAGTTCTCTTAAAGCGTAATCAACAACGGTCACCACAACCAAGAGATTCAAACCATTAAAAACGATCTAAAAATTAAAATAAAATATCCAATAGGAACTTTAGTTTCAGCGATTTGCGACGTTTATTGAATCCTTCAAATGAATGAAAGACTGATTTAAGTCAAATTTTGCCAATCCTAAGGTTGTTTTAGAAACGTACTAAATATACCGAGTCACCATGTGATATTTTTGTTAGAACTTTGTTTTCCTTGCATCTCTTGGTTGTGGTGATGGTTGTGGTATAATATTAGTTTATTCGACACACCTGCACCCACCCACCCCAACTCTGACTCATTTTAAAAACGATTGTTTATTTTGGTAGATTGTTCATTCATTTGTTCTTTCATCCATTTATTCATTCATTATATAAAACAGCGACTACGTGGGCAATATGAACCTTGCCAATTTGTAATTGCTACGGATAAAATCATTCTGTTCTTAGCAAGCACAGCCCCCCCCCCCTCCAATGTATGATGTACAGGAACAACGTACTTTGGTTTTGCTGGTTTAAGATACTGTACTCATAAACATAAAACGTAGCTTCCTATTTGAACGAATGATGGCAAAATGTAGTCACATGAACCAACTGAAAGAGGAAAGTTAGAAAACGAGGACAAAAACAATAGTATGGTCGGTAGCTATTTCAACTAGATCATAATAATGACTCTGTGTGTGTGTGTGTGTGTGTGTGTGTGTGTGTGTGTGTGTGTGTGTGACTTTAAACGTAGCTTTAACAATTTTTTTTGTCATATCGCTACGATGCCTGCAGTTTTGTCAATCTTAGCTGCATTTTAAATGCAAATATGGGTATTTGTATGTGATGTAAATAAAATATATGTATAGTATGTACGCTGTATCTTTGATAGTCAACTCGTTGTATAAATTTTTATTTCATTCATCTCGGCAAGCCTCGTTTCCTTTTAACAAAATTTTTATACATCTAGTGGCATATGACTGGTACAGCGCGCGCGCACACACAAACTATAAGCACGATGGGGGACCAGTCTAGGGCATCTTTTATGCAGTCTACGAGGTGCTCCGATTGTAAATTTTGTTTACATACGCACGTGCTTCCGGATGCAGCAGACGATGCCTTCTTCAGTTAGGAGACCCTTTGTCTTTCAACCATATTGTGTAAGCAATACAATAATCATATCTAAAGATTGGTAAATAATGGCCAAACAAACCTACAGAAATAATAGTTGTTGGATGACTCCTGGCGCTGCGTACGTCCGTCATGTGTTGGCTACAAAACGTGCAAGAGACAAGCTCCAAAGAGAGAGGATAAAATCGATTCTGAAGTCGAAGGGCCTTACGGGTGGCATAAAAAAGCCACATAGGTGGCAACCTGGGTCTCGAGCTCTGAATGAAATTAGAAAGTTTCAAAAGACAACGAATCTAATCATCAACAAGCTACCATTTCAGCGTCTGGTGCGTGACATCGCAACGGAGAAGTTTGGAGTAGAGACGATTCGGTTCCAGTCGGAAGCCCTGGGCGTTTTACAGGTTTACATCATCAAAGGCATACTTTTGTCCTTAAAGGTTACGTTTCTTTGTACGAGAATTATTTTTCTGTGTCTACCAAACTGACAACAATACTCATCAAGAATTATCGATCTGTCGCAAGTAAAACTTCTCTTCACATTAAAAAATTTATTCCATTCATATTTTTATCTCTTTTTATTTCAGACACTTTTTATACTAAAGCTTCCTGATAAAATGTATATGGTATATCCTCATATACCCTTCTAGGCCTGTCTGCAACCAAGCAAACCCTTTTTTTAAAAATTTGTATGTTACATACAGTATTATTTTATAGTAATGTTAAATTGTAAGCAACAATACGAGCCCCTGTGCACAGATGTACGTCTGATCTGCAACAAAAATATATGGCAGTGCAACATTAATATCACATTGACCGCTTAAGTTTTTCTTGAAAATTGTAGAAAGAAATTTAATTAAGCATTGTAAAAGATATTATTTGCTTTATTGCATATATCCATTTTGGGAGAGTTTACCTGTCAATGCTAAAATAATAAAATCTGGGAAAATGATGATGATATTATACTTATAAGTAAAAAATATTAAATTTAGGTTCTGAACCATTTGTCATAAATAAATGTACTGTTTGGCATACTGAACATCAAACTCTTGAAAATGCAGTTTTGGAGCTACAAAACTTAATGGCATTTTTCATAAATTATTTGTAGCACAAAACTTCTGGGACAACAAAAACATGAAGTTACAGGGGAAAGGTTTTATGTTTAATTTCTTATCATTTTTATTACTGTCTACAAATAAAGAAAAACAAGTAATAAAAATGTATAACAAAATATAAAGATTCAGTTCATTAGGAAATGAAATAAAACAAAAGCCCTTTGAAAGGACTGACACTCTATATGCAGGTGAATTTTAACACCGCATATAATTGTAGAGAGTAGAATCTATCCTGCGTTGATTAATAAAGTATAAACTATAAATGGGGGTAGGGGTATGTAGGAGTCGTGATAACAAACTTGTAAAAGTGGATGGATGATGGTCAACAGGGCATCCCATAAGCTCTTAGTCTGTGACTATTTGAGCTAAAAATTACTCTTAAAGTACAGTTGCTACAGTTCCATCAAGTATAACAGAGTAATGCTTTGATAGAAATAAGAAAACTATGAAAAATATGGTGAAAATGTTTTTGTAGTAAACAGTTAAAGCAAAGATATACTCTCAGTGAAAACAGGAAAAAATAAAACTTTATAACTGCATTATATTATTCCAGTGTTACTGATGTCTAGTGTGACTAACAGTTATTACATGCAAAGTACTTGACTGCATGTCTCGTATAGCGGATAAGCTGATATGCCCGGCAAGAATAGTTAATAAGTATTTTTTTTAGGACTGAATGATTGGGGAAAAAGAATTAGTCAGGTGGAGTTATTGTGATGTGTTTCTTTGTTTAATTCACAACTTTTAATGACAAGATTTTCTGCAAATATCTCTACCCTTGTAGATCAGTGCAAATAATTGTATTGCTTTCAAAATCATACAAGACTGGGCAACAGAACATAGATAAACACATACAAAGATAAAAAGGACAAATACAGTAAGAACATTTAGGTATGACAAATCGATATGATGAGATAGGCATTATTACACACACCCAGCATACCAGATTGACCAAACTGTTAATGGCAGGCGAGAGGCATCACACACACACACACACACACACACATGTATTAGAATTTTTTGGAAGAATATCTAAGTATAGTGCAAATGTCTACAGAAGCAACATTAATTTAGAATAATAACTATGATGAGATAGGCATTAGTATGCACACCTTGCATACCAGACTGACCAAACTGTTAATGGCAGACAAGAAGCATCACACACACACACACACACACACACGTACTAGAATGCTTTGGAAGAATAAGTGTAGTGTAAATGATTACAGAAGCAAAATTAATTTAGAATAATAATTATGTTGTATCGATGTTACTTCATGTGTTTTAAAAAATTATGTGCAACTAATTTTAACCAACAGTAACCATTTAATCTAGCTGTAGTGTTGTCATGGAAATGAAATGCATTATATATAAATTTTATTAACATATGTGTATTTCCTGAAGGGATATGAAGTATTTTATGCTGCCCAGTTTCAAAAAGGCAAGTTGCCCTCACATTAAATGGTATTAAATTTTCAAGCAAAATCTATAGTTAGTTTTCAAACCTAATTCTTGTTTTATTTCAGAGAAAAAAACATAGCTTACTGTAAATGGCTATATTGTATCTCCTCCATGACTTGTACTAAGAATACAGTTTATCCTTGAAAGATTGTTAGAAAATTGACCCTAAAGATAGTTTCATTACCCCAAACATGCCTAAAATTCAAACTTATTAAATAGTTTTTAACTGATTTAATTGACTTTGAATTGATTTTGTTGTCTAAAATTTGCCTATAGCATATATGTGCCAATGAAGGACATGGTAGTAACATCATATTAAACCAACATTGTATCACCAGTAAAATTATGTATGTATTCCTGGAGGAGATAGTCCAACTCCATCACAGGCAGCTAAATTATGGCTGTGCTTATTCATATTAGCAGATGTTTGTAGTGTCTTTGGGAAATGTTATCATATATATTCTTTTAAGATTCTTGGATTGTATTAGTCTTTAACATATGGGCCCCACACTTCACAACCACCATAGGCTTAACATTTATTGAAGATACTTTTTGCTTCAGCAGAAAGATTGTTTCTGGCCTTTTTGATGTTAAATTATAATCAGTTTTTTGGGATACTTTAATTATAACTTCCAAATGTTCTGTATATATTATTACCTGTAGAATATAAATAAATTCATGTCATTTTTACCACTCTTCTTATAAATTATAACCTTAGTTCTAATATTGAGTTTCACTTCAGATAGATATATACATCCAACGAGTTTAGTGTTGAAAAGTGTAAACATATGTTGTGGTCATGATGCCATTGAAAGATGTATTCTCTCAAGAATTGTAAATTTATGACACTGGATCACAATACAACATTTGATGATAACCATACCTACCATTTGGTGAAATCTAAATACCATTTCAATGTTACACTGATCATCAAATTTAAAATGTCAACAATGGGAATATTTCTAACCAGTAGATTTTTCCATAAAGAGGCTTTACACTTGAAATATCTGTAGTCCTCCAGCATCTTGGACAAAGAAAGGCAACGTTCTTTGCATACATATAGGGATTTTATATGGGTCATCAGGGCCACAAATAGGTTGCACTTCAAAAGTAAAATATTTTAGTGATACAAAATTCCCAGTTATCAGCAATTCATTTCTTTCTTTACAAGCAAAACAATTTTTTTTTCCTTTCACAACTGGCCCAGACCCCATTCTCAATCACCCAAGAAAAATCCCTGACAATGCATATACTCTAAAGTATAATTTGACCTGGCAGATTCATCAGACAAATTTTATTATTATGTTAGCTAAGGGATTTATTTGTAAACAAATGAAGTTTCCAGGTGTCAAGCATATTCTTAGGGAAACAATATCAGTGGGATTTTGTAATACATTGAAATATACCTGTAAAAAACACATAATGTACCACACAAGTTTTGTCCCTTTATGAATACATCTTTTATGCAGAGGTGAAATACAAAGATGCATTTAAGAAAAGGGGGTTTATAAATGTTTCCTTTAAAATTAAGCAGTTTTCAGGATGATGGGTTAATTATACTGAAACTTGCCTTGGCAAGCATCTTTCTAACAATATAGGACAAATTTATATGGTTTCTTGAGTGTCCTTGATAGACAAATTTTACTGAAGTGTTAAAATCTCACATTTGGCAAAGAGATTGATATAACTGATGCATATGACTTGGTATAATATGCCTAAGACTGAATAGACTAATACAAGTGACAGGGAAAGTTAATTAAACAATACAAAGAATAAAGATGTTTCCACTACTTGTAAAATATTGAATCTTCAAAGTGATGGCATATCTTGCAACATTTACCCAAGGTTTCGCTGATAATATTATACAGGAGATATCACATACATACATGCAATTGATTATAGTGTAGTGACAACAACAGAGTTTGGCAGAAATTTAAATAAATATGAAATTTCAAGGGAAAGCATCTTCATGTGCACCTGCGTGTGATTTAGCTCTAGACATAAATGAATAGCTTGTTTAATGACAAAGCTAAATTCTGTCTCTATATGTTGCCGTTTTCTTAAGACCCATTTTCATTAAGCACCTTTGTTTGTTGCAATCTGACAGAAAAATATATGACAAAATTTGCATATCAGCAACTCCTGCTACCATTTTTATATAAATGTAAAGTATTTATTTTGTTTTTGTTGGTTTTAACAGTACTTTTAATACATTACTGGCTGCCGAGAAAATGGAAGTTAAGTGCCTTTCCCAAGGACACACTGAGGTGGTTGATTGAGTAGATATCAGACATGTGACTCTTTGATTACATGTCCGATGCTCTTCAAACAGAGTTACTATGGCTAGCTACCATAATCAGAAAACAGACATTTTGACAGTTTTGCAGAATAACCTAATCTGAGTCCGCAAATCATGTTGAATGAGAAGTTGGAGGCACTCATCTGGAAAGATTCTTTAT
Source organism: Megalonaias nervosa (assembly GCA_016617855.1). Classification (NCBI taxonomy): domain Eukaryota; kingdom Metazoa; phylum Mollusca; class Bivalvia; order Unionida; family Unionidae; genus Megalonaias; species Megalonaias nervosa. The sequence continues at coordinate 44,547 of JAECUM010093065.1, forward strand.
TACAGACAAAAATGAAATTGTTGAGATGGGTATAAAGCATTTGGACAAAGTTTCAATATATTGATGTTAGTTGAAAAGCAAGTCAAATACAATTTTGGTTAGTTCCTGTGAAATTCATGAAAGTGTAACCTTCCACACAGATCTACAGAAAGCAAATAAAATTCTGAAATTTGTTGATTTAAAATACTACAAGTTTGATTAGCTGAATCAGTGTCAGAATCTGGCTTGCTGATCATGTACTGTTGTCTCTCACTGAATCTGGATGCATGGTGGTAACTAATATGCCTTGCACCTCTGATCCTCTATTTGGTCCCATGTTCCACCATGAGCAAGGAAACTATAGTAATATCCACCCAAGGTTAGTGTTTTCATTTGGATGTTTTAGTTTCCTACACCTACAAGGCCATACTCAGAACTGTAATGAGTAGCTGTTGTGATAACTTGTAGAATCAACAAAGAATAAATAAAGTTTAAATTTAAATTTAAATTTATTGTCTATTAAAAATGTATTTATTGTCTCAACTAGGAGGCAGCAGAGAGTTACCTGGTGGGACTTTTCCATGACACAAACCTGTGCACCATCCATGCAAAGAGAGTGACAATTATGAGGAAGGACCTACAACTGGCCATGAGGATACGAGGGGATCAAGCTATAGCAAAAGTAAATGCTTCCTGAAGAAACATATATGTGCATGTCAAATTGGAACTGAAGCTGTTCTACAAGCCTTCCATGTTCAGCAAAATTCTTCAGTGAGATCTGCTGTTTTGAAGGTTTACATAACAGAAAAGAGACAGCTGATATAACTTTTAAGTCACATACATCAAATTGTTCCCAGACCATTAATATTTGTAATAATGTTATTGTCTACAAAAGTTATTGAATATCATATAAAGTGGAATCCCCTTGCAACAAACTCCAGGAACAGTAAAATTGTATTTATTATTAACTAAATTCTTAAAAATGTAAATGAATGTATACATTAAAGATATTATTTGGGCAGATTATTTACTTTATTTGAAAATGTGGTAATCTCAGTTCATTATAAACAGCTTTCAATTTATAATTAAGCGTTCTAAATAAAATATATACCTCATGACCCATTTACCAATGCATTTGCTTATTCGATTTAGTATCTTTAAAAAAATTATTCAGTTTGTTTTGATGTCTTTATCATATTTTCTGAATCAAAGCTATGCCATGGCATGGATACTAGTATTAAACTTTCATTGAGAACTCTGTGTTGATCCCATTACTCTTGCAATAATAGTAAATAGGATCTGAATGCTGGAAAGCAGCAATGCTAACACTGACCCTATATAAAAGTTTCACAAATACAGCATTCCCTTTTTTGTTTCTATCTTAACTACAAGTAGAACAAGAGGACCAAGTGATATCACATTAATAAAACCTGGGCCAGTAGGATGCTTTCTGCAAAGAACTTTCCAGTGCTTTGGATTGCACACATTATGAAAACAATTGTTTATAGGTGTCTAATTTTTTTTTATCATCATCCATATTTCACTGCACAACAGCATCTTTTGTCTGCTATTGATGTATTCTGAAAACTTGGTCAAAATCTGTTTAAAGGGGTTTTTTAAAAATTTATTTTTTAATGTTTTTCTACTTTTAGTAATGCAGCCACATTTGATGCCAGATCAGCCATCACTTGTGTGTGTGTGTGTGTGATTTGGATTTTTAACATAGCTTTAAAAAATTTTCAGTCATATCGCTACAGTGTTTGCAGTGTGGCAGTTTATAGTGATGTCTAACGCTGGGGCATCATGCCTCAGACGTGTAGCATGATGTCCCACCCAGTCACATTATCCTGACACCAGGCTGACCAGTCCTAACACTAACCCCTTAATGCTGAGCGCCAAGTGAGGCAGCTGTTAGTACCATTTTTTGTAAGTCTTTGGTATGACTTGGCCAGGAATCGAACCCACGACCTCCTGCATCCGAAGCGGACACTTGAACCACTTGGCCACTGGAGTGGTCGCCGTCACTTGTAAAAACATTTAAAGTAATTCATGCCAGGCCAGGGTGCTTTATGTAGAATTTGGTTGAATTCTGTTAATTGGTTTTGTGAAGAAATAAGGGCCATTTTTGGTAGCAGATTGGCATCATTACTAAAAACTTTAAAGCCCTTTATGCAAGGTTACTTCCTGTCAAATTTAGTCAAATTCTATTGACTGGTTTTTAGGATTTTTTTTGTCATTTAAAGGTTTTACTATTTTCAGTAATGGTAGAAATGTTTGATAGTGGATTGATATCATTTGTACAAATATGCAAGTCCTTTATGCCGAGATATCTTCTGTCAAATTTGGTTTAGTTGTGTTGTATTGACCAGTTTTTGCGGAACTGTTTAAAGGTTCTTTTTATGTAAGAACAGCAGCCATATTTAATGGCAAATTGGCATAATTTGTATAAGCTTGAAAGTTCTGTTTACCAGAATGCTTTCTGCCAAATATGGATAAAATTTTGTCCAAAAGATTTTGAAAAGAATTTTCAAAAAGCCGATTTGGATGGATGCACAACATACAACACATGCATTGAAAACAAGACCATACCATAAGCTCACTTAGCCTTACTGCCAAAAAAGCTGAACATGACAGAAAATTGAGGTTTGCTAGTGATATTTATAGAATAGTTGGGACAAGATACTCCACTGGGGGGCAACGAGGAGGGTAAGAATTGACAACTTCTTGTGAGAACACTGCAGCTACAAGTCAAAGGGATTCTGGTATTATATCAAAGGTGCTTTCCAGTGAAGGATTTGACTTGTTCATCTGTACTTTATACCATAGCCATTCCATCTTAGCACAGGCATAACTGTATGGTCTGAACACCTGTCACAAACCACATGGTATTGCATCCACAGACACTGTAAAAGTGACAAAGGCAAACTAAGCAATTAGATTGAATTTTATGAAAATGAACATCTATTGTCATGAATATGAATCAGGTGGATTCTAAAACAAGTTTGGCAATTTGATCCATTTTTTGATGGTGAACTTGTTCGTTTTAACAGTATAAAGGAATTCATTGACATTTTAAATATTATTAGATAAATAAACTATTTTTTTGGTTTAAATTAATTGCTTTTAGCTCACCTGGAAATAAGACTAGGAGTTCAAGAGAATTTGACCAAGGTATCCTGGCATGAAAGTCTTTGAAATTTGACAGAAAGCATCCTAACATGAAAGTCTTTCAAGTTTGTTAGAGTGAATCAAAACCACCATCAAATATGGGCACGGCAAACCACATTTAACATCACATCAACAATATTTAAAATTGGGCCAATTAGACATGGTAAGTATTTAATGGAAACCCCATGCTGATATGACCATCCATTCAGGAGGAGTAATTATAATTTTTTTTTTTAATGGCCACTGTAGTGGCCATATTAGATGTTAGCGCAGCACCCTTTTCAATTGAGACCAACCATAGAATGAATGAGTAAAGATTCATGGCAATCCTCTGGGTAGTTTAGGAGTAACAATAATAAACCAGTGCTAACAGACCAGACATTGGACAATGGACAAAAGTCCTTCCTATAAGCTCTTCTGGTCTTTGACCATGAGAGCTTAAAAGCTGATGAACAAAATTTTACCAACTTTGAAACACAGCATGATGCAAATATGCCATTAAATATGGATGATAAAAAATATTAAAGAAACCTCAAAACAATTATTTTCATAATATATACAAAATCAACAGAATTGGAAGAAATTTCAACACAAAGCATCTTACTACCATGATTTCTTAGAATAGTAAAGCAAGGGAAGTAACCTGTTATCAGGACTATTTGGAATCACAGGTTTGGAATTAAGTCTTCTTCCCCATGCAGCAGAAAAGAGATCCAAAATTATATTTAGAATATGAGATGCATAAATTTCAATATTAGAAGTTTTAAAATATAGCAAAATAAAAAAAATTAGGAATTATAATGAATTATTTATAATTTACACAGTAGACAAATATAACATAGCAACATAACAAGTGGTGTTAGTCCAACCAAACTAAAAATGTCGGAGATGCACAAGAAAAATAATATTTTTTTTTACTAAGGTGAAAAAGCTGGCAGATATTTATTAATGATGCAGTATAGTATCAAGGCTTAAAAACTAACAGCATATCCGATGCACACCAGTAAATGTTTCTAAATATGAAAATTTCTTAACACATTTTAAATGTTCAGTGAAAAGATTTTAAGAAAAATATATTTCTTGCAATGACTATGTTGAACCTTATAAATGTACTGACAGAAAATTATCGATAAAAACTTGATAATTGCAATTGTTGAAAATTTTGAAGCATCATTGAAAGTTTGATTAAAGAGAGTTTGGCAGTTGCTAGTATTACCATATTAAAGTGCTGGAAACATTTGTTGTTCGTGTTATTTCATGTATGGTGTATTATTTTAAGCCATTTAATGTATTTTGTGCTATTACACTTTCCTTATCAGCCAGGAGCTGGATGATTTACCCTGGAAACTAACTGCAAATTTTTGACAAGTCAAATTTACAGAGCATCAAGTATGTCTACATCAATCTTCATCCTCCATGGCGCATTTTGGGGTCTTCAAGGCACACTGCACAATCATGCAAGTGTTTGGTAGATTATGATATCAATGAAGAATAAAATGGTTGCAAAAAGGCAATATATACTGACTTTTTTCATCAGGATGATAAATATTTATAAGAAAAAAAACAACTGCATTACAAATCAACAAACATGGATTACCTATACATAATTTAAAATTTGATGATGGTTGTAATTGGCATGATAGTTCATTCATGAAAATATTTTGATTATCTGAAGTGTTTTCTGACACTACCATGGACACAGGTTCCCCAAATGAAACTCCCAGCCTACTTTGGCAACTCACCCTCCAGCTTTAAATCTTATCGAAGGTCCTGCAGGCTGCCTGGTACGATGTGGAGAAATTTCTAACTGAAAACATCAGACCCACTGGGGGAAGGGGGCTTCTTGCTAGTTACTTATGACAAGTCAGGGATAAAGTTTACAAGGCAATTCTGTTATATCAAATGAAAATATTTTTTCTATGTGTTTAAAATGGTAAACAGATACAGAAAACATTTTTTTTGTTTGAAACAAGTTTTATTTAAATAATATTTTTTTAAATTTTAAAAATAGATATTCAGGTAATATTCAATTTCAACTTTATATGCAGAAAATGTTCAAAAAACACAAACAATGAAAACAACTCACTAAACAATGAAGTTCTTGTAGAGGTGTTTAAAAGATCAATAAAGAAATACATTTTAAATATTGATGCTGTGAAGAAAAGCAAATTATGAATACGAGTCAGCTGTAAAGTGTCATACTAATTTCTCTCAGGATTTATTCTAAATATCTTTTTTGTCCAATTATTGCAACACATTCTTTTCCTAGACTTAGAATGACAGTTTGTCATCGGAGAATGTCAACTGTTACTGCATTTTAATACAATATTTACACTGATCGATGCTGTCTATATTCTTCATCTTCTCCTGCCAATATACATGAAAATAGCATTAGTTCCTTTTCATGGACTTGTTCTGGGATTAAAGGATTGTGGAAATGAACTAGGATCTAGCAAGAATAACATTTATCTAAATACACTGTATGTTAAACTTGATAATCGTGTAGAATACTGGTGATGTGCACATATGGACTACAGTTTGTCCCCATTCAAATCTGACCCATTCAAGACAATAACAACTGCTTTCTTCATACCCTGATTACTGAAAAGTTGAAAACCATTAGTCAAGAGTAACTTTAAGCTCTGCAGCTAAAGCTGTTTTCAGCAAAGATTTAAACTTTATATTTTGGGAAAACCTGATGAAGAATGGCAACCTGAGTGTATAGTGCACAGCTGTCATAAAAGGATATTTTGGCAATGTTTTGAGGGTGCATTACCTACAGTGGTGTTGGAAATCTAACCCCAGTGAAGGGCAATTGACAAGTATATCTGCATTTTTGATGATTATGTTTCTTCTTGAACTCTGAGTCTCTCAAACACTATATGACTTCATTCCTAAGCAATTACAAACTTTGATAAGAACCAATAGTTTATTTACAAAGTATCAGATGTGTAAGTACTATTTTATTTAAAAGTTTTGTCAGGAGATTGTTGAGAAATTAAGTGACATCAGTTTTCCTCCTATAATGTAAACACAAGTGATTTAGTCATTTTTTTTAAGCCTGGAACTGTAGTTTTGACTAACAATCTTACACTTTCCACCCAATGCTTATTCACCAAATATACTTAAAATACATGTGTCGTTTACTACATTTAAAAAAGGAAAACTGATTTGAAATAAATATTTGTATGAATCAGTAGCCAGGCGTTCTTAGTTTTCTGAAGAGGTTAATTGTAAACATGAAGAGATCATTTATATATTTTCAGGATTAATATAACATCTTGAACTGTATAGATATGTTTCTCAGAGGCTCCTGATACAAGCCCATTTTTTATTTTAAGAAATTAGAAAAAACAACAATGAAGACAAGTATACTAAACATGTAACTTGGTGGTGGTGGTGAGGGGGGGGTAAAGCTAATTTTAATGATGAAATACTTACCTGTTGCTGTTGCATTGCTAGTACTTTCCCGGGAGGAAAATACCCAACCAAATTACAAAAATTCCATCCTCCATTAGGTGAACCAGAATCTTCCAGAACACTGGAACAGCCATGGGAGAACCAGACACATCCTGGGCATGCACAAAGGCCCATGTCATTATTCTGAGGGAGCAGCCTGACTTAGTTTGACATCAGTGCGGGGGTGGGGGTGGATGGCAATAGCAACAAGTAAGTATTATATCATTAGAATCAGTTTACCCTCCTCCCTTTAAAAAAGTATACTTTAATACCATTAATACTCTACCTGTTGCTACTGCATAGCTGAATTTGTCAGTTTGGTGGGAGGTCTGATGATCCCCAAACTGATGAATAAAAAACTTAACACAAGGAATATTCACCATCACAGAAGAGCAATGCAAGATGGAATCTGCATAGACCACATTTTGAACAATGACTATTGGGCCCCATGAGAAAGTGCCTCTGCTTTCATGGGCTAATAAGTGAAAGTAAAAGGAGGACAATTAGTATGACATCACAACCTCCAAGGATGAACGAGTTAGATAGGCAGCAATGGCACAAACCTCTTGAGCTTTCATTTTAATGAAGATCAGGTCCATGACAGTAAGGGTTTGGTAAGCTCTCTCAAAAGTTAATGCAATTCACCTAGAAATGGTGGAAGATGAAATATTAGCTAAACCTTTGATGGGTAAGAAAAGACGATTCCTACCCTTCGTTCTTGCTGTAAAGACTGCCAAGCAAAAAGTCTCGGTCATCCCCAGCACAAATGGCTGAGAATGGAGATCTCAATCAAAGTGAAGCAACTGAAGGAAGCTGTTTTTTTTTTCTATTAAAAAACCTGGTTGGCAAAGGAAAGAAACTGACTTATAATTCCCACTAAACCTGATACAGCCCTGCTCAATGGATCAGGCATGTAGCTCACCCCTTGATCTCATGCAAAGGCAAGTAAGGAAACCATCTTATGGGCAAGGTTCTCAAAGGTAGCTTCACCCAAAGGTTCATAGGGGACTTTATTTAGAAAACACAAGATACAAGACTTTCCATTTAGACATTAAAGAGAATGACATTGGTCTCTGCATTTCAAAATACCTAATCAGGTCTGCTAGGTGAGAATCAGACCTGATGGCAGGGCCTTTTGAAAATTTGAGTATTTTAGAAAGTGATGTTTGATAGCCCTTGATAGCAGAAACCAAGCATTGTTTCTCTTTGAAAAGGAAAAGATGAAAATCAACGACTGCACTTACACAGGGATAGCTAGGATTGACATGTTTTCTACTACACCAATCACAAAAGATTCTCCATTTGGAATCATATCTTAGAGGTTGATCATCTCAGGGACAATTTTGATCCGAAACTTTTCCTTACAGAGAGATGAGCAAAGCGTGAAGAATGAGAATCTGTGGGCTGTTGTAAAAGAGAGAGCCCCTGCACTGCAACAAAAGGTCTCTCCTCTGAGATAAGGTCCTGGGATGGTCCTCCAGCAGACAGAAAAGATTGCTGGACCATGATCACTGTGACCACAGAGGGGCAATCAAAAGCTGAGCAGCAGGGTGGCTAACTTCATGTAGGACCTGTGGGATCATCCTGATGGGTGGGAAGGCATATACAAACAGACAATCCCACTGCCCAGGCCCTCTGGGTGGGGATAGGGGAAACAAAAAAGTTTCAAAGAGATGGAAGTGGGAGTTTGGTACAGATTGATGGAGTGACCATTCCATAAGAACTGCCTTCCCTTTCCTACACAGATTATGCACCAAAATGTTCTTCCATACCAGGAATGTGGTACACCTGAAGAAATATTCCTTCTGAAGCTGTCAAGCAAAGGAGATTCCAAATCTCTACTCAGAGATAAGGTGCAAGTGTGCCTCTTTGCCTCCTGAAGTATACTACCACCAATATGTTGTCTTTGGAGATAATCAAACTGCAACCTCTTATTTGGTGCACACACCCCTGAAGGCCTAAGAACATTGCCCTCATTTCCAAATTGTTAATGTGCAGGGTATATTACCCCTGAGACTATGAATCCTGAAAAATCAGATCCCTAGCTCTAGATGTGTGCACCACCCTGAATATGGCCCCTCTACAAACAGGTAAGAGTGGGGTTGAGGTTACAGGAGCATGGAGACTGGCAGGAAGCTGTCCTGATTTGTCCACCAATGTAGATGGTGGCAGAAATCCCAACCCAGAGAAATCAGAGCATTCAAGGGTCCCTGTGCAGTTTAAAAACAGCTAAAATAAGAAACTGGAGTACATGCAAGTGAAGCCTGCTTAGGGGAACCAGGTCTGCTGTGGCATTCCCCAGAAGACAGAGAAAAAGATTAACTGATAGAATTTTGTCTGCTCGGTCCAGAGTGATGCTGACTACCGGTAACCTTATGTTTGTGAGAAAATTCATCCCCTAGAACACAAAATCTTTAGATGGAATTAGCTCTGATTTCCCTAAGTTTGGTGCAAGACCAAGCCTGGCCACAACTGACCAACAGGGAGACAGGCCTAGTCTGAGGGAGTCCTTGAAATATTTGAGGACTGGGATACACAATGACCTTAAATGGGCTGCAACTACTCCCATGACCTTGGTAAAAGCTCTGGGTGCAGAGGCTAGGCCAAATGCCAGATCTCAGAATTGGATGATCTCTCCATCCAAACAAAATCTGTGTACTTATGGTGCAAAGATAAGGACATGAACATACACATCCTGACACTCAATGGAGACTGCCCAATTGCCAGTCTCATGGCATTCCTGACTGAAGCTTTATCCAGCAGAAATCTAGTTAAGTACAAAAGATCGATAGACGAGACTTTCCCCCTTTCTTGGGAACCAGAAAAATCTGGAAATAGAAGGCCGGAGAGTGGTCTTTTAACACCATCTCTAATGCCCCCTTCCAAAGAAGGGAATGGACCATTTCCTTTAAATGGACCAGAGTTAACTGGTGGAAGCAATGGGGGACCTTACTAAAGCAGGTAGATCATGGAACCAAAGATGGTAACCATTTCTTATAATAGAAAGAACTCAATTCATTGACCATTATGTCTGACGAAATCTGCAAAAAAGTCGGTTGGCACCAATGGAAACCAGAAAGAGGTATAGTCTGCAGGAGACAAGCGAGTCCCTTGGGCAGTCCACCCTTGAGGAAATGGAGAAGGCTGTGTGAATCATTTCCCTGGCCATTTGTAACATACACTTGCAGGGTCCAAATGCCAATGTGGAACTCTGAAATGGGGTTGATACTATGACTTAGGCTGTACAGCTTTCAAGAATTTAGATGGCACACTATGATTCCATTTCTTGGATGGTTTCAAAAATCCTGAGTTGAATAAAAGGGACTAGTGTTGATGGTTTCTCACTTTATGAGTAGTCACAGTAGGAATGAACCTTCTGTAGAGATTCTCAGCCTCCAGGAAGGCACCCTCAGATGGTTCTAATTATGCTCTAGTAAGACCTTAGAAGTGTCCAGTGCCACATCCCTGTGGAAAAAAGAGAAGGCCAAGGAAAATATCAATGCATGCCAGTCAGTTTTTGCCACTGCTTCTAATAAATGATGGAGAACCACTGATGACAGAGATTCCTCCTTCAAGCAAGCTGAATGAGGTTGCTGAAACGAGGTCAGCATATAAGACTATGGTCACTGTGACCCATTCTTTTGTTTTAATGATTCCAGTGTTTTGAGTAGAAGGCAAGCCCAGGTCCCTGTAGAAATACCCACTTGAGCTGCTTCAGCATCCAAAGTGGGAGTTTTAGTGGGCCAGGAAGGAATATGAAACTTTTAGCTAGAAGAAAATACCAAGATTGCTTCCTTGTTCTGGATAAGTCATTATCATTAGTAATTTTCCATACTTAGAGCATAAATATCTTCAGAATTTTAAATTTTCAGCAATATCACACTGCCTTCATCAGCGACTAATGTTGATCAATATTAGTCACTGATGAAGGCAGAGTGATATTGCTGAAAATTTCAAATTCTGAAGACATTTAAGCTCTGAGTACAGGAAATTACTAATATCAAATACCAATGGTCATGATGTAAAGGGAGGAACATGCCACCCCCTACATTGTCTAGCAAAAGCTTGGCCCTTGCTAAACCTATGTCAAAACTCCTTGATCATAACTAAGTGAGGAAGAAGCAAGAGATCTGGTCAAGAATTTGTTCCATAAAGTTTCTCCAAACTGGACAAATTTTGGAGTCACTGGAACTGGAAGGTTTGGGACATAGATTTTTAGACAAGAGGTGGTAAACCTCATTCAACACTTTCTGAAATGACCAGGATTCCTGCTCCTATCCCTACTTAACTGAAGGTTGATAAAGGGTTGGGAATCCAAAATGAGAGGATGCCACATGGGCCTCCTCTGTGTCAAACTAGTTGGCATCACTGTGGACAGAAAGGACATCTTCATCCTGCACTCTCTTCTGGAAGGTGGGACTACATGACCCAGTGTCTCTGCTTAGGGGGTGACTTGGCAGGAGGAGAAAATCCTCCTGTGGAGTTAATAGTTAATGTTTAAAGTAGTGGCCTATGCTGGTAGTTTAGGGTGATTCTCTGCCCTCTTAGAGCATTTTGGTTAGGAAGATTTACTCCTTTTCCTCTATTTTGACCCAACCTATCTGTCTTCATGGAATGGTAATATGATAGTGCTGCTCATCCTCTCAGAAGGGTGTGACTCACTCTCAACCTATTTATACCTTCACTTGGAAGGGGGCTCACTAATTTTAGGAGTCTACAAGATGATACAGGATTTCTTTCTCTGAGACCTGAGGGACAAACCTACCTTCTTCCTCACTTGGTAGGTTTGTCAACTCTCTATGAGATCTCATATTTCATAAAACCAAAGGCTACAAAAAGAACAGACATCTGTCCCCTTATAGTGTGTACAGGATAAACAAGTGGGGGGGGGGTGTCCCAGGGAGATTTCTCGTGGCCACACTTACCTATACCTTGCTGAGACATCTTTCCTGAAATAAAGATGCTGAGAGAAGATTTGATATACAAACAACTTCTAAGTTACTGTACACCAGGTAGGCATGGACTAAATCTATGTTAACATAATTTACTCAGCGAAAAGACACCTTACACAGGTGTTTCACCGAGATTAAATGTTAGAAAGGAAGCAATGCTAAGCTTTCAGGACAGAAAAAGCAATAAATAATTCAACCAGGCTTAAAAACAGCATGGGACTGCTAAATAAATAAGTTTAAAAAAACTAGTTGTGTTGCAATTGCTAATAAAAAAAAATTTAAATAAGGATATCCAGAACTAAAATGAAAAAGAACCCAAGTTCGATAACTGAGCGTGATAGATGAATTCATGAAGTGGTGTGCAACCTGCTTACCACACATAAATATGTCACAAATCAAGATATAGGTAAGGTGAATAAAATGACTGGCAGACAAAGAATACAAAAATGCAAGGAAAGGGAAATTAAAATAAATTACCTACCCTCTTGTACTTAAAAAATGTTATCTGAATACTAATAAAACAACCATTTTGAAATACTAACACCCTTAGAAGGTGAAAATAAATTTCTAAGACATACACCATGTGTACAGAACAAGCGTCCTAAACGCCTCTCAAGAGAGAGCTTAACTGAACAGGGATAAAATTGATTAGGGTATAATTCTAAAATTCAAAAAGAATATAACACACGAGACAATTAATAATCTGCTCAATGATTCAATGAAGCGGAGATTAATTTTCTTTACGTAAATGATGTTCAATATTACAACAGAGCAACTGAAAAATATATGATGAGGGACTTCACACATACCCAGATGTGTGGGGTTCTCTCAGGGCTAATCCAATGTTCTGGAAGATTTTAGTTCACCCTAATGGGAGGATGAAATTTCTGTCATTCTGCTGGAAAAGTACTACAATAGCAACAGGTAGAGCATTAACATCATTTCTGTTAAAACAGTTACTGGCCATAAAATAATATGATTTAATATGTAATGCCTAAAACAATTTACATGAAAATCTGTTCGTAATTCTTTATATTCAAACTGCTATTATCATGGAGTATTACCCATGCATTCTTCATCAATGTTTTGTAGAAGATTCTTTGTAAATTAACCTATTTAAGAGTTCATTTCAATTCATCATCAATACCATTAACCTTCATCATCCTTTTTTATGTCTGTTATACCTCATTGCTAACTTTAATGTAAAATGTTACAATATTTTTATCAACATTAATTATAGTAACAAACCAAACAAATCAATGGAAACAACTGAGATTTCAAGACCAGGTCCTGTATTCTCAAAACTTTCTGAGCAAGAAACTCTAGCTCAAAGTTCAGAAATTCTGACATTCCAAAGTCTGAGTTAGAAACATGAAAATTTCAGGTTCTTGTTATATTTGACTTTCTTACTGACATACAAATTTCAATGATATACATGCAAACCAAGCATCATATCTGCCATATATACTCACTTGTAAACCTCATTCAACTGCATGATGCACTGTCAGATCTAGGTCTATGCAGTTTGTTAGGAATAATCAGTCAAACAAACAATACAGACCCTGATCTTCTGCTCATGTAATATGCAAAGGCAGATAAGGATCATGTTGTTTGCAGTTGGTCCCGACGTATAAGCAGGTATATATGGTAGTTTGTTGGGGGTGAGCTCATTTTGGAAATGTCATGTTTTTTAAGGTAAGTACAGAGCCTAGTGTGCTTATTACCTTTGTGGAAACATATTGGCATCTAATATGGAATTTTATGGACTTATATATAAAAAATAATTTTGGGTGTACAAATTATAAATTGTTTAACTCCAACAATATGGTAACATCAGCCAAAGAAATGTCTCAATTACTCAAAACCTTACTCCTGGATACAGATACACACATGCCCTCTCTCTCTCTCTCTCCTGAGAAAATGCCAAACTAACAAAAGCCTCTTTGTTTGGCATTTTGCAGACTTATTTTTATCTCACAACATAATGTTTCAATGCATCATAAAACAATGACCTCAATGAAACACTAAACTAAAAAAAATCATGTAGAAAAACACTACATGTTCTTTATCTGCAAATACTGAACTAATATTATGTTATAAATTGAAAGCGTTAGGCAAGGAATTTTATTTTACACAAAGAATTATTTCTTTAACTGTAAAATTTGTACATTTAAAATATGGATAAGTACCAAAAATTTTAATAAATTAGAATACATAGGAATTTTTACAGCAAGATATTTCATGGAGATAAAAATTCATGGATGAAAAGGCTTAATCCTTTTTACAGCTTTATAGTGCACACTGTCAATTCCAGTATCACAAATTGAACTGCATGCTTCGATTTTCAATGAATAGCAACTAGTAAACTTACAAAATAATGTCTATCTTAAATCTTTAAATCTTATTTCAATTTTCAGAAACTATTTAAGATTTTTGTGGAAAAAAATCATTGGGGGAACCTGTATTTTGATTTCAAATGCAAAGATTACAGTGATACATTATGTTACTGTTTTTGGCTAGTAAAACTGATTTTACTTAACTGCTATTGCACTGCTACATCTTTTCCTGGCACTAGTTCCCAGTCTAAAGACATTATTCCCTCCTCTGATCAGTAATTAAAGGTCAAGATAAAACAAAAATATGATCCCAGTTCTATACCATAGTCCACTTCCAACAATTAGAATATTGTCCTTCTTTGATTTGGAACGAGACTGAAGGACAAATCAGATGGCAGGGAGAAGGGAACTGTGCAAAAAAAGGTTAGTATTACAAATTTTAAATAAGTTCACAGTACACACACTTGCCTCCCTGAAAACGTCCTTTTCATAGCAGTTATATATTATCTGCTATTACTGCATTGCTGAATTTGCCACCTGTGGGAGGCTGATGGCTCAGGATAAACTGTCAAGGGAGCTTACCACAGTTGTCTGTAGGATGTTCTACTACTAGTGGACCCCATAGAGAACATAAGAGTCTCAGAGATGGCTGCTCTATAGCCCTTAATGGTGGACACTGAGTAATCTTTTTCTTCAGCAAGAAAAAGATAAGAGTCTGCAACAGCAGTTATAGTGAGGCAGACAGAATCAATTTATTTCTTACTGTACCAATTCCCCACTTGGTATCACAAACCTTGGTTGTCAAAATACCTTCTAATTGTTGTGATGCATGGCAACCTTGCTTGAAAACTGGTCTTGGTGGATAGGTTATCTGACATGTGCTTGGTGTGAAAGTGGAGAATTTAAGAAGTACTGTGCTCAAGGGACCCTCTGTTTGCAACAGTTAGTCCCCTCCTTTGTGGTAATTCCCTGGGATTGTTGACCAAACAGTACTGGAAATCACTGAACCATAATTGCTGGGGATATGGGAGCTCTTAGGAACAACTCCAACTTAAATGTGCTGACTTGGCAAAGAACTTGAGAAATTATCATAAAATTAACATATCTACATTCTAAATGAACTGTATAAAATTACATAGGTAGAATTAGATTCTGAGTGGCGCATGTATTCCTAATCAGATGTAGATTAATATAACCAAGTAATAGACAACAATCATAACAAGTCCTGGGAACAAACAAAAAAATTGCTTTATCCCTTTCAAAAATGGCAACATTTGTATGAACCTGAAAACCTTTCATGTCGCAATACATTCTATCAAATTTAGTCAAATTCTACTGAGCAATTGTTGAGATGTCATTTAAATAAATTTCTGTTATAGTAATGGCAGCCCTATTTGATGGCATTTGAAACCCCTTCCTACCATGATGATTTCTTTCAAATTTGGTCCATTCTACCAAACAGTTATTGATAAGTTACTTAAAAGTTTTTAAAACTTTAGTAATGGCAGCTATATATGATGGCACATCAGCATCATTTGCATGAATATGAATGATCATTTCAGGATGCTTTCTGCTAAATAAGTTTAAAGTCTCTTCAGTAGTTTTCTTTTTAGAAGTTCATGAAATAGCTAACCCTGATACCTACCAAACCAACAAAATAAATGCCAGGCACAGGGCCATGTGACAGTTAACAATGTCAAAGCCATGTTAAAAGCTGCACTTAAAGCTGAAAAAAAATAATTATAAACTATACACAACAGTAAACATTTCCAGAGTTGATTATGATAACATTAACACACATCCATTCTGCAAATATCACAAATTCTAACATGAGCAATACTTCAGAATTAAGCTAAAACTATAGCAACTTTTTGCAAAACCTTAATATTGCATAGAAAAAACATAGGGAAAAAACACCTGTAAAATTTGTCTTGCGAGCAGTGATGTCACTGCAATCCTAATAATACATTACAATACATGTGACCTTGACCTCTGACCTTTTAACCAATATTCTTCCATCTTTGTGTATGTAGTGGTGTTTTATGGCACCACAGCACAATTGGGGCTATATTACAAATCTGACAACAATAAATGCATGGAAATTTAAGACAAAGCATCCATCATGCAGATCTTAACAATTTACCTGCAAAACCCAAACAATTCATCCTAAGAACTTGACCTTTGATGCCTGGATCCATCATCCCTAAGAATGCACCATGCCCACTGGAGAACCTTGTGAAAATTCTAATGCCTATTGACAGACTCTTCATTTAAGTTTCTTCGCCATCCCCACACCCCCCAAAAAATATGAAGTGGACCATTGTGCCCCTGATCTTTGACCTCCACACCAGTCTGTATTTACATAAATATGCATATTTATATCCTGTGGTAAATATCATTACTTTTATGTTCATTTATGTATATAAATAACAGTACTGTTAGATTCAGAAACTTAACACAGACCACCCACCTAAAATTCAAACAATTGCTCCCTGTGAGCTTGACCTTTTAGCTTCTTCAATATCATTCTTTACAGCTATTTCTCCCCTGTGATACGTATGTGGACAAAGTCTGATTATGATCCCCTGACAAAAATAGCAACAAGACAATAAATCAAAGTATGTGGATAATGGTGAAACTTGCTTGGTGACCTGTTTGATATATCCCACAAGAATACAAATTACTGCAGTTTAAAACACACTGTCCTACTCCTAGAATTATAAAACTCTTCTTCCTCTTCTCTGTTTTCTTCTTCTTTTTCATCATGTAAGGAGATTGAGTCAAACTCATCATAGTCATGATGGCCATATGGTCCTATGTAAGATTCCTCTGCCTGAAAGCAGTGTGGACTTGTGATTATGGCAGACTTTCTAGGCTTGACCATGGCCAGTCTGTACAACTTCAGACTTGCTAGGATACTCTGGGCCAGGGTGGTCAGCGTCATCAGCCAGCTTGTAATCTGAAGATAACAATAACAACAATAATATCAATAATATACTTCAAAACCATGACAAAAGGTATCCACCAATACAACATTTGGTAGATAACTCTTACTCCAGTAACCCAGTGTGCATCTAAGTATACACGTATGCATAGGGTTTAACAGCACATCAGCACAATTTGGCTATATGGTACTGTGCAAGTTTAGGTATCTCTAATAGGAATACAAACCAAAGACAACAATGAACAAGGGTAAACTCTTTAAAAAGATACAGTCATATTTTCTTTGATAAACTGTACTTTTATTGGTTATCTTCAAATGATCGATGACATACACAAAGGAGTAGGTACTATAAAAGTCTTTTACGGTTCATACTCAGATCCAGATGAAACTTATATATACAAAATATGTCCTCTCTCTGGGTTGATTTTTATTCTGGACCACTTTTAATAAAGGAAATAAACCATTAAATTGCCTATGGTTTTCTTCTCAGTTGTGGAACCTATATTTGTGGATCACTGATATGTAGGTTAAAATTCTCATATGCTTACTGCCATAAATGATATATCCTAAATTATGCATTGAAAACACTGTGCATAACAGTGAATGATAAGACTTATGAAACTTTATAAAACTTGATTTTTGTCTGAAACAATGTCTAACTGATGTATATATTTCCATTAGGTTTGGATGATTACCTCTGACACCTATATTCATTTTCATTTACAATGCTTCAGAAATGTATATGTTTAGTGCTGACTTTCAGTTGTATTCTTGCCAGAATCACCCCAAAATAGACAAGTTATGTATTTCTTCATCATATTTTTCACAAAAAATGTAGTGAATACATTTTGTACATTAATAATAGCTGAATGATGATACTGTGTATAGAGAAGAAATAAAACTATTAAAATATTCAGCAACAAAAACTGTTTTGATTATGCACATTTAGGGGAAAAGCTAAGTTTATATTATGTATAATTTGAACAAAAATATTCCTTATGATGATGACTATCTTAAATTGTGATCCATTTCTATAAATTTTATAAGAGAGAGAGAGAGAGAGAGAGAGAGAGTATAATAGCAGTAAACCATACAGCATACAACATATATAGAATGGTTTTATTACTCCACCAACCAAGGATATCAGTTTTCATACATTTATTGTCAAGACAATGAGTGAACAGTTACTTATTATTGATCAAATGGGTCTTCACAATGGATGGTATGAAAGAACAAAAATTAAAGTAAGACAGATTAATTCAAATGTATTTGTTCCAGTGCACATTGCTCCCTCTACCCATGATCTTATCACGGACATCATTACTGTGGCATACCCAATTAGAACTCAACATCATCATTTATTTGATAAATGGTATTTATCCCATAAGCTCCTGTATATTCAGTGGATAATATAAGCAGGAAATGGCTCCATATTTCGTTTTTGCAGAAAACTGCCATATTATTGCCTTTATTTTCCCTGAATTTTGTCATTTTTATATTCAGTGTTTGAAAATTAAGGATAGTGCATTATAAATAAAAGTTAATGAAGTTTTATTCCTGAACCCTTGTACTTCAAATAAACTAGGTCATATGGCACTGAATTTCATGGTGACATGATAACATTTGTCTTCTTGTAAGCATGTAAACAGAGAACTAAACCTTGAAAAAATGTACACCGCTTTTATATTAATGTCAAAATAAACAATTAAACAGGAAAAGCAGCAAAATTTATAGTGTGAAAAATGTCCAGAATGTTTTATATGTGCATCAATATTGAGTTAAAATGCATAAGAAGAATTTATATACATTCACATGTGCATTTATTAGGCTGAACACACACACACACACACACACACACACACACACAGAGTCCTGGGCCATCAAGACTTTTAAAAGAGGCGGTTTGTTCAAAGGAGCCTTTTTTACCACTGGTGAAACCTCAATCGAACTGTTCTTTATAATTTGATTTGAAAAAATGGAGCAGCTATGGTAGACGACCATCTTGCCCTATTCTGACAAATTCAAAAGCACATATACAACATGTGTGTACATTGTAAGTTACAAGATCAAAGAAGACACATATTTATTATTCCAAATCAAGCAACTGAACACCAGCAGAGATGTAAAAGATGGACAACAAAATGCTCCCTCCCCCCCAGTTTCGTTTTCTTGATACAGCCTTATTTATTGCATCTCCTTCCCTCTCTCTCTCACACACACAAGCAAACACAAGAATGGTCATGAGCAAAAGAATCAGAATCAGAAAACAGTAGAATGATAAATAATAAATAGCTTGATAATGACAAATGTAAGCGGGGCCCCGAGTGGCCGAGTGGTCTAAAGCGCTCTCTGTTACGGATCACTGCCATCTCAGATCTGTCTGCGTGGGTTCGAGTCTAGGATTCGGTGAATGTGGATATGTGAGAAAGCTTGCCAGTAGCTTCTCGTGGGTTGGTGGTTCTTTCCGGGGATTTCCTGGTTTCTTCCTCCACCATTAATACTGGCCGCCATGTATAGTCTATTGTGTGCTGAAAAATGGCGTTAAGCCCCACAACAACAACAACAACAACAACAAATGTAAGCAACCAGTTGAAATAGCACTTTATCTCTACACCACTTGAATTCATTAAAATCATGCCAGGCAAATTATTATAAAAATTAATAAAAAATGCCAGGCAACATTTGAATGTCAATAACTTTTTTTTAAAGAGGAGAAAAAAAGCATTTTGCGATACTTTTTGCTTGAATTGAATGGCCCATATGGTGAAGGATATAAGAGGTGAGCTAAGAATATGGTTTGTCTTATTTGTCTTTTTGCTAAGGAGCAGCACAAACGAGAATAAGTTTTAAAATTTTAAAATAGCGTCTTCTGTCAAGATATAAAATGTGTTTTCAATTGTGTTGGTAGTTCGTGATCTCTTTTGAAGATGCAGAAATAGGGTGAAATTTGCTGTTTTGGGTGAACATAAAAACAAACTAAAATATTTATTTCAGTGTTTCACTATACCATATGTATACATGTTACAGTGGACTCTATATATATCAACCTTAAGTAATTTTGATTTATATCAACCTTAATGTATGCACTCATTGTTGCAGAAAGATCAGTTTAGATATAGTTAATACTTGACCACTATAGAAATGCAAGGTACAAATGAATGCTGATGCTCTTAAATTTTGCCATTTTTCACATCGTCCACATATAAGAACCAAAATGATATTCTAGTAAAAAGTTATTCATGCAGACCTTTATATTCTCTAAAAATATAAATTTGTTACCACATGTGGACCAACTTGATTTTTTTTTAAAACGAGCTCCAATATTAGCACAAAATGGCTATTTTATAGCCAAGTCTGACATTATGAGCATGTGCCTATGACATCATATCAAAAAGCTTTGAAAAATCAATTGCACTTTCAAGTTTTTCAAATGTTAATAGATTTTTTTTTACATGGCATTATCAGATCAACAATGTTTTTGAAAATTTGTGAATTTTGGGCCAAAAAGAGGCATTATTGTACCTACTTCTTTCAGGAAATCCAATGGAAACTGTGAGACAAGCCCACAACAACTAGTCCCACAGTTTTTTTTTATGGATTGATATACAATGGAGTAAAGTTTATGGTCATCACCTAGGAAGTGCACATCAACAAATCACTATTTTCCAATAATGTTTAGAAGAGTTAGAGGCCGTTTTACTTTCAAATGAATGTAGTGTATGATACAATCTAGTGAATGCATCTAGTCTTACAATTTCAGTGGATTGCCATGAAACTTGAGAAATGTTATGAAAATCATCTGAAGATGCATATACCAAAAGATCACTGATGTAGTGTATGACAAAATCTTGTGAATGCAAAAAGTCTGTTTTCAACAGACTGGCATAAAAGATGCACACATCAACAAAATTACTGTGCTGCTAAAATTTTTTTAGTGTTGTAGCCTTTTATATCCTGCAGCTGTAAGCAGTGCAAGATAGAATCTTTTGGCTGCATCCTGTCTTACAGTTTTCTTACAGACTGCTGTGACACTTGATACATATTATAATCATATAAAGATATACACACTGACAAACCTTTGTGCTCTTGTTATTTTTGTAAGATTATTGCCCTTTTTGACCAACACTCTGCAATGCATTAGAATTCTGTATATGCAGCTACATTTGCAGTTTTAGTGGACTACTATTACACTTAGTACATATTATGATCATTGTCAGATGATGTGCATATTGACCAATCATTGTACTCATGCTTGTTTCAAGTTACTTATTAATTCAGATTTTATTTGGAGTTGAGCTATGGGGAATGGGTATAGTTACATTGATCACCACATCTTTGTGCCTATTTTGTACACATTGCAATTTAAAAGAGTGAAACAACCTAAACAGTGTGGTTATGAGTCAAATAAAATCAGTTTATTGATAGGAACCTAGTGAGAATAAGCTACTTAAATGTAAAATAGACTGAAAAGTTTATGTTCTTTCTCTTTTTGCTTACTATATATATATATATATATATATATATATATATATATATATATATATATATATATACACAGTCAATTCTGCTTATATGCATAGCCTCAGGACCGGACCCAAGTTATATATATATATATATATATACACAGTCAATTCTGCTTATATGCATAGCCTCAGGACCGGACCCAAGTTATGCATATAAACGGAGTCTGCATTTAAGCGGAATTCATGTATATTTACAATGTACTTGTAAAATGGAAAATGGAAAATCATACAAACAAAGCTCATATGCTACATAAATGTGTTTCAGTGTATTAAACAGCTACGTATACATTTAATTCCACAATACATGTACATGTAAATTAAGATAAACACTATAAACTGTTACTGCCAAAATTATTATTGACAGGGTGTATCGCTCTTTGGTAGCAAAATAGTATACGGGTTGCTACTAAAATTAGTTCCCAGTAAGGTAATAAGTTTAGGTAAAAAGAAAGACATTAAAGTCGTTGCAAAAAGTTTGCAAGTTACTTGGTAAAAAAGTCCGTAATTGATTTTTGAACACAGATGGGGCGGCCAATCTGGTGGATAATAGTCTGCAAGTTATAAAATCCATCATACAATTCGCACCCATTTGCTTCCAGAAACGCTCTAATAGTCTCCAGATTTTTAATGGCAGTAGCAAAGTTTGGCGGCGGGACAGACGAATCGTTGGTAGACTCCTCCACATCCTCTGGATCTGAATCCTTTTCTTCTTGCTGGACATTTGAACAGATATCGGCATCTGTTTTTTCTTCATCAGTATGAAGGTGTTCATCCACCGCCACATAGCGACTGAAATCATCCAATGTCGTAGTGGGTGGGATAAAAACCTCAGTGTTGTCGTCATCGGTAACGTCTCCTGAAATTTTATTCAACTCCTCTCTCTGTAGATGCAAGGCATCCAGTAAACTCAGTTTTTTCGCCAATTCTGCAGCATGCCCTTCACTTCCATTGTTGATGATGTTCACAACTTGACGCAACACTAGTGATCGGTATTGCTTCTTGAAGTTAGCAATGATGCCTTGATCCATCGGTTGAATCAATGTAGTGTTAGGGGGTAGAACGAACAGTTTGACATTTGTCAAGTGAAGATTATCACTGTGAGCAGCACAATTGTCGCACAACATGAGAATCTTGCGTTTTCTGCTTCACATCTGTTTATCGATTTTCTTAAGCCATTCTTGCCATATGTCCCCTGTCATCCACGCGTTTTTGTTTGCTTCGTATGGCACTGGTAATGTCTTAACGTTCTTAAAACAACACGGATTTTTACTTTTGCAGATCACTAGTGGCTCTAGTTTTTCGCTCCCATCCATGTTAGCTGCAAGCAGCAGAGTTACCCTATCTTTTGCAACTTTAGCCCCGGATACATCAGCACCTTTAAATGAAAGTGTTCCATCTGGGATAGCTCTCCAATAAAGCCCAGTCTCATCAGTGTTAAAAATGTCAGTTGGTTCATAATCTTTGATCAAGTCTGGCAGAACGTCAGTTATCTATCGTTCAGCAGCGAAGTCATCAGCGTCTTGCTTCTCGTCATGCTGCTTCTTGAACTTCACAGAATTGTGATCTTTCCATCTCTCTAGCCAGCCATTTATTGCCTTAAGATCCACAATGCCTAAGCCCTGTGCTAGTCCATCGGCTTTTTCTAGCAACAGTGGGCCATTGATAGGCACCTGTTGACTCCTCGCTTGGGTGAACCATCACAACAGGGCTTCCTCGTCATCTTCCGCTTTTCCTGCTCTTTGACGCTTTCTGTTAAGATTGCTGTTACTCTGCCACTCTTCAAGAATCTTTTCCTTATTTTTCTGAATTCTCGATATCGCACTTTGGTTAACACCAAACAACTGTGCAATCAACGACTGACTTTCTTTATTATCTAACTTCTTTATCACTTCCACACAATCCGCCAACGATAACGTCTTACATGTGCGCTTAGCCATTTCAGATTTTAATACATGTAACGCCTTAGCTGATAAGCGCAGAGGTTGGCCGGGGCAGCAGTCTACAATTTTCTATGATCTTCGGGATAGCAGTCTACATGTACATGTATACAGCCTTTGACCTCCACTTTAGATGTCTGGACCATGTTTATGCAATTAAGCGGTGTCAAATACGTATAATGTCAATGGTTGAGACCAGCAAATTCTATGCAATTAAACGATTTATGCATTTAACCGATATGCATTTATCTGATATTGATTACTATGCATATTAATGAAGGAAAAATGGGACCATACTTTCGCTATGCACTTAAGCAATCTATGCAATTAAGCGATATGCATTTAAGTGGAGCCAACTGTATATATATATATATATATATATATATATATATATATATATGTATATGTACACAGTATATATATATATATAGAGAGAGAGAGAGAGAGAGAGAGAGAGAGAGAGAGAGAGAGAGAGAGAGAGAGAGAGAGTTATTTTCCAGCAAATCTCTTAAAACAACCCTTGGTTTATTACACAAATGTTTTAAAGCTGACTTTATGAACAATTTAAATTGCAAATTCCATATAGTGAGTTTGAAAATAAACATAAAATGAAAAACTGGTGTAAAAGGTAAGGGAGAAGTGAGTGCCATATTTGATGATATGTAAAAGTGTAGTCTTCTATCTACAAATGATACAAGTTGGCAGAAAGAGACCTTATTGTATCAGTCAAGATAAACTGTGATAATTGCTGAATTATGCTAAAATGGTATCCCTACTTGTCTTTACTGAAACTCAGCTGAATTTTCCTTCTGAGGAAGGCAGTCACTATTTAAAATTGTAATGAAACTAATATTTTACATTTATTAATCCAAATGTCAAATTGGGTGTATTTAATAATATTCTTTTTACTGTTATTTTTTTGCAAACTTTACTTATCAAATCTGAAAAGCTGTGACTGTTATAAATCTTTTCTCAAATGCCACTTGACCAGTACAGGTGACTGAAACTGTACCAAATCTACCAAACACCACTCATTCCTTATTGTTATGCAAATCAGGTTTCCAATACGCTGTATGAAGCAGACATATTTAGAAGACTAGAAAAGCTCACTGATGGTATATATTCTGTAAACAAAATTGCTCCTATATTTCATCGTTAACATAGGGATTATCAGAGAATCCCCATATGTCACAACTGAGCATGTGCAGGGCTCTGGTTGGTAGAGCCAAGAAGGAATGAGATGAACGCTCATCTGAGGAATAAAAAAATAAGTATTTCCTACTGCAATGATTTTAAAATTAAGGTAGGTAGGTAGATATGATAATGATGTGTATATTTTTTAATGTACTAAGTGCTTCAAGTTCTAAGCAAAACTGGATCAATCAAGATGCACAAATCAATTTTGGGATTTTTTTAATTTCATTTTTTATATTTATTTTTTTAACCTGGAGGGAAGAAGTGCAAGGGTAAACAACGAAAAACAGGGATGGTTGGCCAACTGGGAACACACAAATTGTTGGGAGGGGGGAGCCTGAAGCAAATGTATTACCAAAGAAAGCATGTGTTTGCTATATGCAAATATTAAGTAGCATTAAGGTTATAAAGAACTGTCTGTATGGAATAACCAAAATCAAGATAGATAAAATTGTCCTATTCATTTGTTCAGTTATTATCATGTACATTTCTTGTATGGTGATATTTTCTGCGGGCCTTTTGGTCTTTAGTTCCAAACCATCATTTTGGTTTTTTTAATTATTATTATTATTATTATTATTATTATTACAAACAGGATTGATATTATTTATTACAAAACATTCTGAAGCAGTGCCATTAAATAATGAGACTGATGAATATAGACTGTTAATGTCATTTTGATACATGGATTATATACTATTATGTGCATTCCAAGTCTTCTTTAATATCTCTTCTAGTTTACTGGTATGAATATTTTTTAATAAATTCCTCCTTTTTATTTTCTTGCCATCTCAGCTTTTGTGATAATGTATTACTGGCAACAGGTCAAAACTGCTTAGTTTTGTGGTAGAAACTAAAACTAATTAACAAGGAGTGACCAACTGTGAAAAGTTAGTGAAGTTTATATATGCAAAAATTATTATCATATTTCACAGCATATCTGGAAAACACAGAATAGTCCATAGCAGATATTTTAGAAAGATGTAGAACCAACTCTCGCACTGTCACCAAATATTCCATTTAATATAATAAGATCATTATTTTTACATATGTCTATCAGTATTTTCACAGTGGTATTAATTTCCTGATTTAGTGCTACTCATTTCTTAGGCAGTTTATACTCATTGAGAATTTATGCTGTATCATTGAAGAAAACTGAATGTACTCTGCACAAAAAGCAGTATGTTTGTGTACAATCTCATCTTTTTAAAAAGAATTAATAATGTTACAAGTTCTGGCATTAAAATCTCCTATTAATAACATATATTCATTCAAGCTACACAGGATAGTTATTTAGGATCCAAAAGTATAAATTACATCTTTAGTAAAAGACCTTGAATCTGATGTAGAAACAAAGATGACTCCAAAATAAACATCACTGTAATTTTCAGAATCAGTTATCAACTTTAAACCAAAGTATGTAATATGAGTCAGCTTAAATGATATTACGGTCAGTTATCAACTTTAAACCAAAGTATGTAATATGAGTCTGCTTAAATGATATTACGGAAGGAAAGGCAATTATTTTGACAACATCTATGGTCTTTCGGCAGCCAACCAGACTAAAAAGGTACCCATGGGACCATTCCCAATGATGTCACAGTGATGATTGCTATAAGAAATTAATATTAGATCTCCTTTTATTGGCAAAACATGTTTGAGTGCACTTGTGTAATTTCTTTGAATATTTATGCAAAATTTGTCAAAAAATGAGAGTTAAACATAAATGTTGAATCTGTACAGAAAATCTGCACCATGGCTTTTTGTAAACTGCTTACGAAGTTTGCCTGCAAAACTGTTACTATTTATCATAAAATTAAAAAAAAATACTTACCTGTCAACTTTAAAAAAGCCAAGTAGGAAGATTGAATAAAAAAGAAAAGGAGATTGGGACCTAAAATAAGGAGGCTTTTTCATGGCATTTATTAAACATCATTTTCACTTAATATAACCCATTTTTGAAAAAACATGACAAAACACTCTAGTTTAATTGTTTCATGCTTCTTGACTTTGGTTCATCTGCCATCTTTATTATGACATATGCAAAAGATGTGGTGCTGATCCTGCTGAGACTTGCGAATCCAACTGATACTGCCAAACCATTCTGGCTTACTTTACACAAATACTTGTTCCTTTTGATCGCTTTGGATCAAAGTTATCAGGTGAGCTTTCACCTAGCTTGCATTTTGGCAATTTGAAAATGTTTAACATGGCAATCATTGCTGTAAATATATACTCCACCATGTGCTAATTACTCTTTCACTTTTCACACACTTCATATTACCCAAACCAATTAGTGATTAATTATTTTGCATTTAACTTTCATTAAAACAAAATGACATAAACATGGTCTTAGCTATATGAGGAAACGCAACTTAATTAAATCTATTGTACCTACCAATTTGCTGTAAAGTTTGTCACATGATAAATGTGCTGTGTAATTATGTCTCAACAATATACACAGGTGATTAATCAGAACATAGCTTCTGTAGATTAAATATGATACAGCTACAGATTTTTTTTCAGAAACTGACAATCGGTTGGCATGATGTAATAATCAGGATTTCTCTGAAAAAATTGGGAGATATTATGATATCAGGAGGTAGGTATGAAATAACCCCAAAACTTGGGAGGTTTTTTCTACCGGCAAGAGAGTTGACATGTATGAAAATATATCAGAATGGAGTAAAATAATATATGTTTCTTTTGGTAATAATTTCAGCAACAGATTTAATATTAACTCAAAAAATGAAAGGAAGAAAATATAAATTGCTTTCCAAATGAACAGTGTTACACCTAACTACAACTCGTCACATAGGTAATCACAGCTAGGTATCTAGCCTGTGGGCTATTTCACCCCTATTATGCCTCTGATCTTACAAACTCAATGTACTGGAACATCACTTGCATGTCAAATGGCAACTGCTAATATCTGGCAATCACTATTATATACTGTCTCTGAAACCACTTGAAAGTATGTGACCAAGTCTGACAAAAAGCACCATGGATTAAAGGGGCTTTCGATAATTTTATACGCATGAGGGCAATCCAAGATCACACATTGCTGCTGTTACAGAAACCCCCAAAACTTTGTTTAATTATTCTGAAAAACTACTCAAAAGAACTTGACAAAATCTGACAGAAAGTGCCCTAATTTGAATGCTCTTGAATACCCTTGATATTACAGTACTGCAAATGATTCTGATCGGCTACTAAATATGGCTGTTATTAATAAAAATGGAAGAAAAAAAACATTTAAGCAGCTTTCTAATAAAAACCACTCAAAATTTGACTAAAGTGGTACAGCATAAAGGCCTTTCAAGATCTGGCAAATGATGCTCAAATGCCATCAGGTATGGCTGAAGATTTAAAAAAAAACTACAGAAAAATCAAAATAATTGTTTTTATAACATATGCAGTCAACAGCCTTATAAACTATATGTGCAGTTGGACATTAGGCATATCTCAGTTACATGGGCAATCTTGGGCCTACTCAACCCTCTTTTGCTTTCTGGAATAAAAGGATGTAATAATTTCCGGACCAGAAAGCCACTCAAAAGAACATGGTTATAATTCCCTCAGTTGTTTACTATGCTCTTTTTCTACCATTTTTTACTCCACCTCTGCCTGCCCTTCCCCAAAAGGCAAATTGAAAAAGATCTGTCACTAATTAAAGATGCATACACAAAACAAAAACTCACTTATGACTAGGCATTATAACATAATCTGCTGCCTTTTATCAGTGCAGGTACAGTAATTCTTTACTATTTTCACAAAGATCCACATATCTGTTATGTGGTGAAAATGTTCAGGTACCAGTCTGTGAGAAGAGGCAAATTACTGTGTGAGGTTGAGAAATTTTCTAAACATTTTCTCCCCATGTTCTTTCATGTTAATTGATATGAAGTAATTTACAAATAATACAGTGCCTGCTTACATCAAAACTCAAATGATTCTTGTTTCTTAATCAACAATTTATTTAATTTTTAACTTGAAACACTTTCAAGGTATTGTCATTAGGTTTTAACTTATTAACATATTTTCAGTTAATCAATCACTCATAATACTAATAAGCACACTTTCAAGCAGGAAATTTTGCATGACAGATCAATTTTATTTGTGAAATTAACATCACAGTAAACCTGTCAGATTGCCTAAAATTCAGAGGGATTTTACGTGACTGGCAACAATTACACATATGACAGAATGTTCTGAGATACCATATACACTCATAAGTCAGATGCAACAAGCAAACAACATAGACCCAGAACTACCACTACACAACATGCTAGTAGATTACAGTAAATGTTATCTGTTCTATTGATTAGTCCTAAAAAAAGTGCATAGACCCAAATCTGTGATGGCAGTTTCTAACTGGATATGGCTAAGAGAATATATCCAGTAATGTAATGCAGTATTTGCAATTTGTTGGTTGTGGATTTGAATCTCACCCAAAAAAGACAGGGTCATCAGTCATACTGTATCTTTGAGCAAGGAACTTTACTCCCAGTTTCATATTATGGCCACATTACTGATGTTTAGATGTACCATTATCTATGAGTTTGCTGTTGATTTAAATAAAATCTTTGTAAGATAAACTAATATTTATTTGTAGTTGGCATTATTTAAAACAACAAATTCAACATAAGCCCCAATGAGTTTTATACCAACTTGACATGAAAATAAAACAGATCTTAAATCAAACATTATTAGTAAGACATAAAATTGCAATATAAAGCACAGATACAACTGGGCACAACCCAAGTCACATAATTTAAAATATAAAGAAGCAAAGCAGATTAAAAAGGAAATAATCATGAGTGAAAGTATTTAAATAATTTAAAAAAAGATAGTCTATGATGATTTGAAGGAAGGAACAAAAAGGCAACATTACTTAAAATTAAAGGTTACAATTGCTATTTAAATTAAAAGAAAACACACAAATTTATTGAACTGATGCCTATATTTTTCATGACAATTCAGGGAGGTATATATTCATGGTTGATCAAAGCTTCATCATCCAACCAATCATTTAATCTGATTTTTGTTTTAAGATAGCTTAAAAGATTTGACTGTTGATGTTTCCACATCACAAAATGTTACCTTGGCAGTCAACAACAATGAGTAAAAGTTATGTATTTCTGGTCCTCTTGCACTTGGTACTATTTTCCATGGTAGCTTTTGACTTTCTGCACAAGTGTACCTGCAAGAAAAATGAAAAAAGAAAATGGAATTTAAAGATTTCACCACTAAGACCAAATCAAAGGATTTTATTGGTCTAATGCCATTTTTTCAGCACATGATAAGTTATACATGGCTCCTAGTATAGTTATACCCAATGGATGATACCAGTACTTGACAAGTATTTGTTATACCCAAGGGATGATGTCTGTTCTTGTCAAGTATTTTTTATACCCAATAGATGCTGTCTGTAACTGACAGGTATCTGTTATACCTATTGGATGCTGTCTGTACCTGACAAATATGTTATACCCAAGGGATACTGTCTGTAACTAAGAAGTGTTTACCAAAGGGCATACTGTCTGTACCTGAAATGTGTTTGTTATACAAAAGGGATGCTATCTCTGACTGATCAATAAATAGTTCAATCATTAATGATCAAGTAGATCCATGTACAATACATTAGTCTGAGAAGAATGTAATTAGTATGTAAAGTAGCTAATTTTGTAATCCCAATTACACAAGGAATGGTGAGTCAGATGGAAGGAATATTATGGCTAAATAAAGAATAAACAGCATCTTGGTTTCTGGTTTCATTAAATTTATCATCAACCAGCAGATTCAAGAAAATTAAGTCCCTGGAAGAGGAGTGTAGGTTTGTGGAGGGATGGGCTAGATGGCAATGGTGATATAGTAAATCAGGTACATTTGTAAAGGAAGACACTTCTCATGATGCATGACAATGACAATCAGAAACATAATCTATTTTTTGTGTGACACCAAGACCCAGGTAAGATCTTTTCAATATAAAGTTGCATACAAATTGAGCCTCAAACATGCAGTAGCCACAACTTCTTGAAATAATTATCCTGGAAGCTGATAATTGATTTCTATTTAAGACATATCAATACAGACTTGCACATAAATTTTCTTTAAATCCATTAATAGTTATTGGAATTATTCCATTGAAACAGGGGAGCAACTCTGTAGCTACTACCATCATGATGCTGATCAAATACTGGAAAATGAAACTAAACCAAGGTGTCATCAACACAAAGTTGTATACCAAGAGTGTTTTGCAGAGAAATGACAGTTGATGAATTCAAAAATAATGGGCCATAACTCAGTTAAACAATCATGCTGCATGCTGTACATGTACCTAAGCAACAAGCATTCAAGTTAGGTCTTATTTCTATCTAGCTGACTACTAAAGTTTAGTTTTAAATTCAACAAGAAAGTCATTCATGTACTGAAATTAAAGAGGGTGGGTCTGATAATCAGGAGTCATAACTCTGCTAATCACAGAGGGAACTAATGACTGAATTATATGTTTCATTAATATCAAGCTAAACACCAAATCTGCCTGAAATACAATTAAAATTAATTTATTTTTCAGAAATCAAAGTGAATAAGCATGCAAACCTGGGACTAGCATTCACTTAATAATAATGTTTAACACTGATAATCAACCTGTTCTACCACATTTGGTAGAAATCCAGTCATAAAGGAGGAGCTGTGTGGAAATTAAAGTAGGTGGGCTCATCAATTGGGGGTATATCTCCACTAAATGTCAATGTAGAATGCTGACAGTAAAACTCTAGCTTTCCAAGAAAGAAGCACTAAGGACTCTCTGAGTCAAGTGTGTCTTGCACTTCTGGAGGTCCCTGCCTATTATCTTATTATGTACTTAATGCCTTGCTTATAACATCACCATAACAATGAACATTTACCTGCAATTCTTTCAAATTACTACAGTAAATTCATACTGGTATTTCTCTCTGATAATAAATTATTATTCAGTTATTATTACATATTCAGTATAATAATTTCTACAGCACAGCTATATCAGAATTGAAATAACAGTGCCTACTCAAACAGTAGCTCTAACAAGTTTTTTTCAGTGCTGCTGAGCTGTTAACAAAATGAAATCTTTCATTTTATTTTGGGCATTTTATGCCAAACTTTTATTCAAGATAAACAGTGTGATTATTACATTTTCCTGTGCATTCTTTATGCTTGAATGTCTGAACTGTCCCTTTCCTGTACTGGTATCAGATACTGAGGTAAAGTCCCCATTATCATTCCATCCTACTTGTATCAGATAATGAGGGAAAGTCCCCATTGTCCCCAATACTGGTATCAGATGCTGAGGGAAAGTACCCACTGTCACTCCCTGGTACTGGTATCAGATGCTCATGAAAAATCCCCATGGTCAGGTCCTGCATTGGTATCTCACAATGAGGAGAAGTCCCTATTATTGCCGTCATTAGTTTCATTTCAATCATTTCTGACAATCTTAAAATTCATATTTCTTGCATTCACATCAAACCATCAGTTGTTATTGCCTTCAATCATTTAAGTATTCAGCATGAAAACACATGAGATTCTTTAATTCTTTACAATTTGCTTGCTTATAAATACTGGAGGCATTCAACAGTTTCATGTGATCAACCATGTCTTGCAGCAATGGTAGAAAGTATGGACTTTCAACGAACAAAGTTTACAATATTCTGGACACAATACCATTTTCAATGAAGAGAAACAATACTCAGATGTGAATTAGCACCTTTCCGATTGGGAGAATGAGTGGAAACTTTACTCAATTTGAAAAAATTTTCACTTGCCATTTTGAGTTGGGCCAGTGATTTTCATCTTTTTTAGGACTTTTAATACATTCTGGTGCACTGCTCCGATGGCCTGGTGGTTTGAGCATCCACCTCGGATGCAGGAGGTCACAGGCTTGAACCCCAGCTAATTCATACCAAAGACTAATAAAAATGGTACTAACAGCTGCCTTGCTAGGCGCCCAGTATTAAGAGGTTAGTGTTAGAACTGGTGAGCCTGGTGTCAGGATAATGTGACTGTGTGGGACATCATGCTACATGTCTGAGGCATGATGCCCCAGTGCTTGACATCACTATAAATTGCCACACTGCAGACATCATAACGATATGACTGAAAAATTGTTCAAGCTACATTAAAAATCCAAATCACACACACACACACACACACACACACACACACACACACACACACACACACACACAGACACACACACACACATTCTGGTGCAGGGTGAGGTGATTCTAATGGGGATAATTATTAGAGGTTTACTGCTGTATTATTATCCTGGTGGTATGTACCACAGTACTTTTTCACTGTACCAGAACATTAGTAGTATCAGAATCAATCAGTAAGCTATGAATAGAAATTCACAAGTAATCTTTTTATAAACTTAATGATAATAACATCATGTTTTCATTTTCCATGACAAAATAGTTTTAAAATTTTAAAAATTATTAATTTATTTTTACAAAACAGTTTATTTATCACAAATTCTGACAATTAAAATGTTATATTTATTATCCTTTCATCCCATATTTGATACAAGGCACATATGCCGACAGGGTGGCCAAATGGAATTTTGTGAAAGATAATTGGAACAATCGCAACTTAATGGAAAATTTCAGATCTTTAAAACAGTCAGATTTTAATTCTTCACTAGTGTATGTTAATGTGTTAACAACATGCATTCCTTTGTAACATTCATTCTAAATTTTGAGAAAAGCAATTGTTTTTGTTTGAATTTTATGTCATTTATGAAGTCCACTAAATATTTGCTCATTTCTTGAGTAAGCATGTTTATATTTACTGGATGCTTACTGGCTCTCTCTGATAAAGTATCTTGCCCTGGGGGTGGCATCTCACCCAAAGTTTCCCTGCCAATCAACAGTGTAAATTTTAAATTGTAGGTTTCAGTGTCAACAATTCTGTTTTTTTTTTATCAACATGCTTTCTAATGCCAGCACAATATCCCACTTTAGTTAGTTTTTAGATTACAATTTATACAACAATTAACATCCACATACAAATGCCATCTGCTATAAAGCACTTACCATTTAATTTTCTCAAGGGGGGGGGAGAATGCGATTTTTGTTTGAGCTGAGGTATTTTATTTTCTTTTATCTCAAGATAATTATTTTTTAAAAATAATATAATGGATATAATAAAGTGTTATTTTCCTATAAATCAGAGCAAGAAATTTTTCCAGCTATTGACAAGTGAAAATGTTTTTAAAGAGAAGTGTCAGGCCCATGTGCCAGAACATTAATATTGTTGGTCCCTACATACAGTAGTATGTATCATGGTATGTTCAGAAATACTTCAGTACAAAATTCTTTGTGGTACCCAGCTCTAATAATTAAGATGGATCAACTTTTTATGAGATTCAGTTTCTCTATTCTACGACGAGCTTAAAAACATAACATAATGGATGGTTATGGTGTTTTACTTAAAACTTTTGTCAATTAGCTCATGAACAAAGAGTTTATTTTTGTCTGTATTTCATGACTAAAGAGGCTTTTGGCACCTGGGATACAGGACCGTCCTTAGGCCGATTGGACCAATAAGAATCGGGCCCCGTGCTCACGGGGCCCTGCACGTTAATAATTTTTTAAAATATATCTATAGAGAGAAAGTAATTTTAAAGCAATGGAAGAAAGTTTTAAGTTCAATATCATATAAAACGTGTTCAAAAGTTTATTTCCAAATGCCATGCTCAAAGGAGGCCCAGCGCATAAATCCAGGGGGCCCCACCAAAATGATCCAAATCAGGCTCCGTATTTGCTAAGGCCGGTGCAGCCCACATGCATACCATTATATCTGGTATCATGAAACTTGCCAAGGACATGCATCTTGATGCACCTTCATTACAAATGAAGGTCACTGACCTCTTTTTATGCTTTACTAACTTGAGTTTAATCTCAAGCACAGTACATGCAAATCTATTAAAACAGATGCTTGTGTTAGTACCACTCATTACAAGAAAAGAAGGGCATTATCACCTATATTTTACTGGCTTAGGTTCAATATGTGCATTCGACTTATTACAATAACTCCATTATCATACTATATGTATTAGACCTGAATCATGACACTGTGAAAGGATGGATCTTGACAAGTATTATACCTCATGTTAAAAGGAGAACACTGTGACCAATATCTCATATTTCGATGTGGTTACATTTTGTTTTTATTGTAAAATCCTTTGTAACTGGCTAACACAGTTTTGTTTTGTGTTTTTTTATTGCCAGGCCAGATTGCAGTATTTTACACCCATGTTCCTTCCAATAAGGGGTCATGTCATGCTACCAAAAGACAACTCTGAGTGAAGATAAACTGTAAGATAGGCAAAATTTGAGGAAACTTTATGCAACCTCAGTCCTAATGTTTCTTAATATGTAAGTAGGTTTAAGGGCATGTCAGCATAATATTGGCTATATGGTGCTGATTAAAAGTTAAGTTATAAAAATGTAACAATTAAACATTTAAGAGATGCAAAAAAACTTTAAGAAGATGAAGCCTTCTAAATAAATATAAGCATGTATTGTATATACCTGCTTATAAATCTATATATATATATATATATCTGCCAGAGCATTATGCAACAGCAGATCTGGGTCTCAGCAACATGCAGTTGGACTCAATTTATAAGTGAATATATACTGTGGTACTAAAACATAAAGGTAAATATGTTAAAATTCTTTAAAAGATATATATAAATATAAAATTGCAAAAATATTAAATCCTTAAAATCACGGGTCAAAATTTGTTATACAAACCGCATTCCCTCCAAAGGCAAAAGATTTCGGCTGGTGGTATGTCATCATCACTAAATTTTCCTAACATGTTGGCCCGGCTATGATCATCAGAGAGTGATGTCAGCAGTGGTGATTTCTGATTCAGATAGCAAGATTTCACCCCCCCAAAAAAACCTTAAGAAATGATGGATTGGGGTCAAAACTGAATGAAAGACTTTGTTTATGGGTTGAATTTGCTTGATCAGCTGGTAAGTTTTCCATATTGGTAAATTTTTATTCAGATCTCCTTAAATATCAACATGTGAGATTGAGGATGGGAAGGGCAATTCCTTGGGCACTATTAGAATATAATATTATTGTTTTTATATAGTAGCAGCAGTAGCTATAGTTATAAGTTTTGTCATTCTTATTATTTTCTGGAAAATGTGACAAGGAATGAAAGTTGCATTTTATCCACAAGTACCTTTTTATATTTACATAGCAAAATAGTTAGTCAGTAGACCTAAATTTAATTTGTCATTTATTTTTCTCTCTATCCAAGTCACAAAAGGAGCAATTTTATCTTCTGATTTTACTTGTTTTGAAAACATGTAAATAAAAGTGCTGGATTATATTTTCATTTATATTTGAAATATTTTTTCAAACAATAAATGGAATATTTTACATGCTAATTAAACTGGTGATATTTTGTTTACTAGGATGGTTCAGATCTTTACTAATTTCATGAGATGGTAAAATTTTATCATGTGAAAGTGGATTGGCACAATATAAGGATGCTCTTTATGCACATCATGGAGCCCATGTCATTTAGACAGGCACTGGGGAAAAAATACTTTTTTTGAACAATATTTTGGCTCCCTGACATTGATTCAGTGAATAAATAAAACAATGACAAATACAATGATATACTGTTCTTGATGGATAGAAATATGTATTATCTTAGTTATACTGTGATGATAATTTGAAAACACATCACTGTTTTAACAGTTTATGAATATTTTCCCAATAATAGACATGGAATCTTTTTGTACACCTACTAATAAATTTTTTGTTTCCTTTTTTTACCCTGACTGTAAAAGGCCATTCTCTACAATGAACAGATCAAGACTGTGTCAAGGAACAGGTTCCTGCAGAGTGTGCTGAATTACCTTAACACAATTAGTACAAAAGTACCTTGTCTAAAAGACTTTAAATTTAATATGGCAATCAATATTTAAGGGGGAAGTGAAGAAATTTTGGACATCATTTACTTAAATTCAAAAAGACAAATAGGTATGTCATTATGTTATAACGTAGGGAAATAAAGAATGCTATGTAAATACATGTACTCCTCTTATATAGCATGATGTTTGCTTATCCCAATGCTATAAATAATTTCTGGGGAAATCACTGCAATTGAGATTACATATTAAAAAAAACACTTCCACCACACAGGATGAAAGTTGAAGCACTCCACAAGAATGTGCTCTATTATCAGTTGACACTGGCAAGGTACAGTCTGCACTTGGGTTGGTATTCATCCTACTGGAGGTATGCTGGAGTCAGGTATATGTGTCCTATCTCTTTTAGACATTGAAAAACAAACTAGTTTTTCCAGACTTTCCTGGACAGTAAAAATCTTTAAATAGTATTACTTTTTGTGTTAGTATTTGTTTCTTATCTGGTGCAATACTCATAAAGGCAGTGTATCTCACATCAGAATCAATATTTATTAACCCAGGTACATTAGTAACTATTTCTCTCGGAGCCACAGCCAAGATATTGTTTCTCTCTCTCTATTTATCTCCTGAGGCAAGTCACATCTTTCAGAAGCTTACTGGTTTTGTCAAATTCAGATGTTCTTTCATTCAAGTAAACTGAAGCACAATGGTGCTGGTCAATAACAGTTATAGTATATCTGGAAACCATTACATTTAGTAATTCCACCTAAGTTGCTACATTCCAACAGTACCTCTTCTGAGTATTGTTGCATAATGTTAGCCCCAAAATTCACTCCTGTACAGTCCTTTGGAAGAATGACAGGAACAACTGCTGATGATGAAAACTGCAAGGATGTTACTTGTGAAAGCGTATCAAATATGTGTTGAGTGATCAATTAAATGACAGAAAGGACACAATTATCTCTGTGAAACCATGTGTGTGAAAGAGAAAGAGAGTACCCCAATTGTCCATCCTTCTCCACGCTATTACACCATATGTCCATGCCAGAACCAATCATGCTACTGGCAACTAACAGGATGAAAAACATGACTCCATTCGTATGTATTGTGGGTACCAAAAGATAATCATCATGCCTGAAAGAAATAAAGAACAAATACATTATGCCAACAAATGACTGAAATAAGTCACTGCCAATGAAGGTCCTCTCTAAATGTTTTGAATACATTCAACTGTATTTGCAGTCCCAGTGTGTTGTCATTCTTGATGAATGCTTGCAGTCTCTGTTCCGATTTTGTAGTTATAAAAAAGAGAGGTATGGTGTTTTCTACAGGGCAATACCAGTGACTTAGCAAACCTAGAACTTGTTATTTCCCAACGTAGTAAAAACTAACAAAGCTTAATCACTACATTGAATCTGGACATTCTGATACCTTGACCTATTTACATACAATGTAATGATGATGATGATGATGATGATGATTATTATTATTATTATTATTGTTATTATTATTATCAACAAACTCTGAAAATTATGTTTTATGATTCCCTGCATGAAGTCTTGAATGTACACTGCATATCACTGCAGATCTAAAACTACTTCTTTTTATTGTGTTACCAGGACCTTCTCATCTTTTGCATGTTCTAAATTCTGGTAACCCATTACTAGGCTGTGTTCTGTGTGTGTGTGTGTGTGTGTGTGTGTGTGTGTGAGAGAGAGAGAGAGAGAGAGAGAGAGAGAGAGAGAGAGAGAGAGAGCAAATTTTTAAACAGAATAACATTAGGTCTTACCTGAAGCTGATTATTGCATTTGAATGTGATTTGGAAAGCTCCTGCCTGTGAGATACCAAGTCAGGAGCTTCTGCAATTGCTTTGGGAATTGAGGTTCTGCATATTCACACTGCCAATTAACTTTAAAAATAATAGGTCATACTCTAAATCTAATATTTTTTTTATAAGTTAACAATTTTATTATAATACCAATACGATTTTTCCCAATTTAATTAACTTAGTTTAGTTTCTGAGAGAAAATCCGTTTCGAAATCAAAATTATGTTGATATAAGCAAAGATTTTGGAAAACTAAAGTCAATGTATTTATGTAATATTTCCTGAAAATTTCAGTTTTCTATGTGTTGTTGATGTGAACAAGTAAAGCAGACGCATGCGAAGTGCGTCAAACCATGTGACACAACACAAAATCTTGACGATAAGGGGTTGTATGATCGAAAGCAAGCTGAGCAGAGTACGAGGGTAGACCAACAAGTAGGCCTCCGCTTTTTTTTTCTGACAGCGGTCGGGGAAAAAAAAGCAGAGACCTACTTGTTGGTCTAAGTACGAGGGAAGAGATCAATGTCATTTGATATGCATGCTTTTCTAAAATAACTGTTTTTTCAAATTAAATGAGATGAGAGGTGTCACTATAGAAGGAGTGTACAAGTAAATGCTTAACTTAAGTGCGTCAATACTGAGGACTCCATGACACACGATAAAAAAAACCGCAAACCTGGTTTTCTGAAATTCTGTCCATCTCTATACTGGTTGTTTATAAGTTGATTTTGCCTCATCGTGTCTTGCTGAACATGGAAAAATTTACAGGGACGCATGTAGGTGAAACTACAAGGTTGCCCATCATCCACATAGAATTGGCAGAGTATCGTCTGCTTTAGCGGCCTTATTTGGAAGGGTATATTATCTGTACTCTACTTGTCAAGGGCCAGTTCTCACCGCGTTGGCCTAATCGCTGTCACAATAGCTATGATATCGCTAGTAATATCACACTAACGGACGCGAATAGTTACTTATTATGCTCATGTTTTAATGCTCTTTTCGGGATGTATTTTAAAAGAATGCATAATAAGTCAAAAATCGTGTCCGTTCAAAAGATATCACTATGGTAACAGCTCGTACGCGGATGTAACTGGTCGTCTGTCAGGATAATTTTGTTTTAACCACGTTATTTTCTATAATACTCACAGCATACTACATGCTTGTCTTGTTCTTTTTCTATTAAATGACAGCATACTTTTGCTTTAACAATTTTTGTGTAAATTTAAGTTCTATTCCATAAATATGATTTAGGCTTTACTGTCTATGTTCAATTGAAAATTCCAAAGTTTACTTACTTTTCACCTTTGAAGTCAGACTTCATCAGAAAATAATACCAGCACCAAATGAAGGCATGTATAACGCCAAGAACTGGAGCAAAAGTAGTAAAATTACATCGTTTTACATCCGACCATGCCGTTTGAACTGAATCCAGAATCACTGTGTCATTATTTATAAGTCGTACCACGGCATTAGTGTACAGAACACAATGTCCCAGGAAAACATTGGTGACGGACCCCAGTGGCAAACACGTACACATTCCCGTCACAATGCATCCTAAGTTTATCAAAATTTGAATATACTGAAATGGAACCTTTCTGAATCTCATTGTTACTGACTGTATTCCACAATTGTTTAATCAGCTGTAATACTTTTAACCCAGATTCATTGCCGATTTCTTCTAGGCGGTGGAATCCCAGTACAAGGGCCCCTCTGATGTACCGTTTTAACTCCTCGCGACGAACGCAGTCAAGTTTGGTCAATAGTAAGCATAAGGTGATACGTGTTTGTTACTTTTGTACAGAGTTTCTACGACTGGCAATTGAGAACACTTTTCGGTTACTTATACTTTATTTCCTTCTTTCCTGTTTCTTACCTGAATTAATATATATTAAGACTATAATGGCGTCTGTTTCCGTACTGACAGCATCAATTTTAAGGTAATTTTTTTTTTTTTTTTTAAGTTTTGGAGAATCTTGGTTTCAACGAAATACTTTGCATGCTAACATAATGTTTTTATGTTCATTATTATTTAAATGCGGTCCCCGAGCGATTCCAGCAAATTAGACCGACACGACCTCCCACTTAAAACAGAATCTCATACGTTATTTATTTATTTATTTATTTATTTATTATTTATTTATTTATTTATTTGACATTCAATTGAGGTGATTTGGGAAATTCCTTTCAACACCAACTGACCGTGTTTTGGGAGTAAAAATAGGGTGCTGCTCAGTACAAATATATAAAAGTATATATACAATGTTTAGCCGTAGCATTCAACAAGCTTAAAAAGTGTTTTAAAATGGTCCACATTTTCAAGCGTGTACATTTTATTATGCAATTTAGCTAAATATTTTTCCACTTATTTTACGTATAAAAATGACTTTTGGTTACTTGTCAAATTTGTTTAATTTCTTCAAGCACAGCGAAACATATATAGTGGATTTTAGTAATCAAAATGATAAACTAATTACTTCACCAAACTTGTCATTTGCAAACAAATTGTTTTAATCTCTTTTTAAATCATAACATTTAGTATATAATTCATAAACCATGCAGCAAAGGATTTTCAACAAATCCCTAGTACGTGGACAAACATAAAATACGTGTTGAATAATTTCAACTTTTTATTTGCAAACATGACATATATCTTCATTAATAGATTGATTTGTTACAGTAATTCTGTGCATTAATTCAAACTGAATCCTTGGGGGGCACTTCTTTGGCAGATTGTTTTTGTTTGGTTTGATCACTTATTTAGCACGTTAATTGTATAGACCATGCTTTTGTGTTTTCCATGGGGTTTATTTGCTTTCTTCTCTACCAGAGAAACTTTTAATTTTTATTTGTTAAGAGTAAATTTAATTCCCGAATTTATATTCATAAGCGAGGTTCCCTTGTCGATATAATTTGTAATTTTCGTTTTCTGGTCACCAAATATTTTTTAAAATAATTGTATAATAATCAGTGAAATAATACATTATAAGTGTCAGACTTTTGATGTTTGACACATGCTGTTCCATTTGACGACCATTCTATATAGGAATGAAAGTTATTAATATCCAACGAATTTAGAATATCCTGTGACAAGTATCTTTCCATTAACGAGATCTCCATTTTCCATGTTGCTAAGGCAAGGATAACATCTTATCAAACTTTATAACTAGTACATTTACTAATCTCTGTTAATTTTGTCTCCTCTACTTTTTATATATGG
The DNA here is from genome assembly GCA_016617855.1 of Megalonaias nervosa. Taxonomy (NCBI): domain Eukaryota; kingdom Metazoa; phylum Mollusca; class Bivalvia; order Unionida; family Unionidae; genus Megalonaias; species Megalonaias nervosa. The sequence goes on from JAECUM010093065.1 coordinate 86,023, forward strand.
ACGCCTCGAAATTTTCCTTTTGTAACCATGTTCTGCCAAAGCCCTTCTTCATTTGTAATATGGCATTATATCCATGTGATCTTCGTGTATCGAATAAAAGATCAGGTATTAATGGAATGCCATGCTGATCTATTTCATCTAGGTCGTTCATAAAATGATATAAAATTCTTTGTGTTTTCACCAATAAATCTCCCTTTCATAAAACTTTCTAATTATCATCTAATAATAATTCCCTGTGACTGAAATTCGGACACAGTTTTGTTTTTGTATCCCAACTTTAGAGATGTATATAAAACTTCACTCAAATCTTTCTAAAAGAACTTGTAAAATTCAACAGCGAATCCATAAAAAATATGGCTGGTTTAATTTTTCTTGTTTTTTATTTATTCATTTATGCTAAACCAAACCCAGAAAGGTTAGCTCATCCTCGTGCGCGTTTTTCACAGAAATTGTAGGTTCTTTCATGAAGAAATGTTCGCTTGTTTGTAGATTACTATTAGTTTTGCTTTTATAAAGTTTTCTTTCGAAAAATCGTTTTGCTGATTTAGTATTTCATTTTGATATGTTCATGATATATTAACCCTTCCCCATGATCGAAGATAGATTCCTACATTATTTTGCTAAAGCAATTTCTCTTTCCCAGGTTAAGGAAGTATTTGAATTCTTTCCACCAAATTCATACCATCTTGCCTTCGATCTGAACATTACTATTGTATGTTTTCCCATTATTTCTTCTAATTCGGTGCCTTTATTATTGACTTGTGTTGTACTCTTTGCATAATTTTGACAAGATTTGTTTAAAATTACAATTTTCATTTGGTGCGTTGTTTTTCTTGTTTTGCCTTTGCTCGTGAATATTCAGTTGAGTCAGTTCTAATTTTCATTTTGAGAATTTCCAAAAAGAGCTGATTATTACATGCCAGCTTTACCTGTGATGAGGGTAATTTTTATCACCCTCAAGATGATGCCCTTCAGCTGTATTTTCAATACATTTATTTAATTGAATTAGTGTTGCCTTAACAGTTTTACAATGAATTTCGAAAAGCCATAACCTCTAGGTAGTGTAGATGATTATAAGGTTAGGGTTAAAGCAGAGTGGAATGTTTTGTACACTGGAACAATTGCTGAATCTGTGAAATATTAAAACATATCCTCATAATTAGGAAATAATATAGTCGTCTGCGTTTTGCGTGATGGGCTGAATCCAGAAAATAATGTAGCATCTGGACTGAGTACTCTCCATGGATCTAGTACATCTAGTCCATTCTTGATATCCTGGATTTTTGTTCGGACAATAGGATTTCTATCATGAATAATATTATATGTATGAAGTACCATGTCCTGAACAACATTCCAGACAACACAAATAATCTCGGGCAATTTATTTGGTCGTAATCATCATAATCCCGACTTATTTCAGAATCTGAGATAAGATATTGTCATCCAAACTAACTTTACCATGTTACGACTCTATGGTTTTAAACGAAGTAACAGAAAAGAACGAACAACAACAAATTTTGTAAAATTCAACAAATAGCTTATTTCCCAAGAATACAAAGCGAACAAATGAACTGATAGCATTGAGAATTAAATCCCGAAAAGTCCTAAGCGTTCAATTATAATCCAAATGTATAAAGTTCCAACAGAATTCCAATTGTATTCCAAATAAATTCCAATATTTAACGTGTTGATGTGCCTGTAGTCTTGAACGTGCTAATGTCCCAATGATCTGAAGTGTGGCGATGTACTAACAGCCTTTTGGTGTATCACAATAATATAATCCAAAATTTCCTTGTCTGAATTCACTATAATTCCAAATTAATGTTTCTTTCCAAGAATACTAATGAGCACTTTGTAATTCCAGTGAACAATAATTTCATAAATCATTCCACCCAAACAAAAACTGAACACAACAATAAGACTGATTCTGCTTCGGGTGTTAAAGCAAGAATGAGTCATTTTTCAAGTAAACAACATTATATAAAAAGCTAAGAAGCAATAATGGAGTCAGGATGTAGGTCAGTTATAAAATATTCAAAATTGTCAAAAAGTTTTGGAATTTCTGAGTGGAAAACTGATATCCTAGACTCAGATTCAAATAAACATGTTTACCTCCCTTGATAATGATCTGGATATTTATTCTATAATCTAAGAGAATATTAGTTATGTATTATGTTGTTTACAAAGATAAATGTTAATGGTCAGGTATGCCACAAACTTGACTTTGGACAAGGTCAAGTACAAAATACAGATGTACGTTACATCCACCATCACATCTTAGTATTTAAGAAGTAAAAAATAAAGGTCTTTACAGATCCCACAATAATCACAACAGAATGAAATAGTTTACATATACCATTGGTTCTCATAACCGTTTCATAAATTAAAATATATCTAATTATACCTTATAACAATACAATATGGAGTTTATGATTTTGATTTAATAATTGAATCAGTATCATCAAAATCTAAGTCTTCTTGCTGCTTTTGCTATATCATAGACCCAGCAATTAAAGCACCAGGCAGATCCTGTTTTCGAGTGCTTGCACAGCATGTAAATGAGAGCCATGTTTAGTTGATCTTTAATCACTCTTATTGAGGTGGCGCTCACCAGTTATTATGCACTTTTGAGAGAGTGACGTATGTAAGGTGAAGTTGTTTGAATTTAAAGCATGCACAGTGGAGAGAATGTTGGCATACCTCTATGCTACTTTGATGTAATGTGGCTGACATTTCTTTGGATATTGTACTTTTGGAAATTGTAAATGATCTTAGCACACTGCTAGCTAAAACGACTGCTCCCTTGTGCTCCAAAAATCAGCCTGAATTTGTCTGAAGTACACTATCTTTAGCAGCTATTAAAATAGGGAAAATGAATTTTGCCAGACTAGACAATACCAGCTTCTGAAAGTGCAATGAATGAATTATCAAATATATAAAATGTAAAAAAAAGTTATCGGCTCTTTTTTGACAATTTACCTCTGCAGTGAAAATGACCAAGTGGAGCTAGCACTTTTTTGAAAGGTGCACTTCTGGAGTAAGGCCAAGCTGTATACTCTATAATCCATATTACACCCATCAATCATACACCAAAATAAAGGGAATTAAAGGTTCTTTGAACAATACCTAAGAAAAAACAAGGTCTTTTTTAAATACCCAGTATAACCAGTGAGGAAACCCGGGGAAATTCTTTTTCCTTAAAATTCTAACCTTATGCAAAATACGAAACTGTAGAGCGCCACCTTAAAGTTTTTCTTTCACTTTTGTTTTGTCCATCCATACATGAGTTGAAGATGATCTAAACTGTTATTGTTCATTATACTATTATTAGAGTTGCAATTTAATTTACTTCATCATGGGCTGTGAGTCTCATACGGTCAGATCAGGTCCTAAAATATCTTAGAAATAATATCATAAGTTTTCTCAGCGAATTTAAACATAACGTATACCTTCAAAATCTGATATTCCACAGAAATTTCGAGAAGATATATCCAAAGAAGAAACATTCACATATTGATATTTCCAACATCAGTCACAACATCAGAGTGTAATCCATAGAAGAAGAAGAACAAAAAACACCAACACTTGAACAGATTTACACTAACTATTTACTCGGGTGGCTATCTTAATCCTTCATTAACTTATAGACCATTTTTATGCGGAAATAAACAGGGAAAGGGATGAACGTATTTGACGAATGACACTTAAATCCTGATACGTGCCGATACCCCCACCCTCAATCCACCCCTGGTATAGGGTAATATGAGATAGCCAGTATAGAACGCCTCCGTGGTATGTATGTATGTATTAGGACAGAATTTTTGAGTAAAAGTAATAACATTGAAATTTTCTCTAAATTGTACTAAAACTAATTTTTCATTAAATTATATTGGAAGTAATTTCCATTAAAATATATTGAGATCAACTTTATTTATTTTCCTATTACAACTATATACTATTTTGATAAAGATAGCGTCCTTACAAACAAGTGCAAATCCCCCCACTACACATTTTTATTATATACCTAGTCAGCAAAATTGCAGTCCTAAATTGTATCAGTACTAAGGGGCTAGATTCCTAAAATTCTTGCTGACTGAGTAAGATACAAGACTCAGTGTTTGTCTGAAACAAAATGCTGAAGAGGCAAATTCTGATGTAAGCGAAACACACTCGCTTCCATTAAGAATAGACGGAGCCTCCTTCTGATTCGAGACGGACGCACACAGGCCCAACAATTCCAAATTTGGCCAGGAGCATGTTCAAATCAGTGTAAATAAAGAAGCGGGCTTGTGCGAATCAGTCCATTCTGTCAAAAGAATCAGAAGGTTTCGTTCGTCTTTCTTGCAGGTAAGAATCGTTTGTGTTCGTAAAATTCTTTAAAGAATAAGTACTTTTAATGTTAGAGATTTCAACGGTAAACTTCATAGTTTTGCAACATTCTTGTGAGTTCTTTTTATTTTATATTATAATGCAATGGAGTGTTCAGTTGCTTTTAAAGAATTTATATTCATTTGTACTTGTGGTAATCAATATTAAAAAAGACGAATTCGCTACCAACTTTATGTTTAGATTTAATTTGGGAATAAAATATTCTTTAAGTAATAAAGAATAATGTTTAGTAATCTATTTCAAATTAGTATTCTATTTTAAATTTAGTAAAATAACATTTCTTCAAAATGATTGTTGCTTTAATCGCAACTACTGAATTTTATACTCTTTGGCTATCATGAATTCAATCGATATTTAATTATCTGTATTATATTCTAAAACAGAGAAATTACACAAATGAATGAAGTTGGTAAGTTCGAAAGAAAGTATAATTTTATATGTATTTCATGTATTTTAAATATAAAGGCTTTATAAGGTGTAGAATGTAGTATTATATATCAATTATTTAAATAAAGTCCGCTCTGTCAAAGAATCAGAAGGTTTCGTTCGTATTTCTTACAGCGATCCCGTACCTCCGCATTGCCAAGTTCCCCAAACGAATGTAGCCGTATCTACACCATTATGAGTGACACCTTCATCTTTAAGAGAGCCCGAACTTTCTTATCTCTCTCTCTCTAATCATGTGTAAAGACATCTCTTAAAGTTACTAGTATTTCCTTCTCATAGCAGAGAATGAGAAGAAGATTATGATAACAAACTTTCTTATCATAATATATGTATGTACGTACGTACGTGTGTGTGTATGTATGTATGGTTTAACGGCACGTCAACACAATGCTTGCAGTATGATGCCAGTTAAAAGTTAAGTTCTAAAATAAATATAAAGAATGGAGCACTATTAAAACAAAAAGGTAGATTAAACGCTTCCAAAAGAAAAAAACGTAAACACAAAGTATTTCAAGAAAAAAGATGAAAGAAAAGATGTTAAAATTCTGTAATATTTATATACAATAAAAGATAAAGGTAATAAATATAAAGTCCTTAAAATCGGAAAGTCTTTCCTTCCACCCAAGTTCAACGATGTATGTACATTAAAATCTTATATCTTCGGCAAATATATTTAAAGAATTACTCTCCATTCTGGCTGCCTGCCTGTCCACTTATCTTTTCTTTCTTTATTTCTTTCTTCTTTAATGATCAATCCATCCTAATGATCAGTCTCGATTAATTTGATCATGTGATCCGAATACAATAGCAACAGCAGTCGATTTACATTAAGGACAATGTTTGAAATGGGTGATGATTAATTGTGTTGATGAACAAAAAGAACAAAATAATACGTTAGAAAGGACAAAAATTTCGAAATAAATATCGAGAAACTTTCCAATGAAGCGTGAATAAGCAACAACAACATGTAACTGAAGTAATTCGAATGTTCTAATAAATTACTTTCGCCTTGACAAAAAATAAATGTACAAGTGATGTTATCAGAATCTCACTTATACTTGGATACAAGACTTAGAAAAAAACATACAAACTTTACGCCTTTCTCCTTTCTGTCCTCCGAGGCTACACACGCATATTAAATTAATTCTCGTTTCTATCCCTATGACTGAATATATTTCCTTCCTGTTTCTTTGTCTATTTATTTCGATCCAGTTCTATACAAGGTGGATAGGTAGGAGGCCGATGAATCCGTCAAGACAAAGAACTATTTTATTTAATTCTGATGGTCGACCTTCAGAAAAAAAAAACCAAAAAAAAACTGTTATCAAGACAGATTTGTCGCTCTAGATAGGTACGAGGTAGGTACTTACTAATGAATACTACCCTCAATAGTACATTTCTCAATATTTTAAACGGTCAAATTAATACAAAGAGAACTCATGAAATATTAGATAAAAGACACCTACTAACTCCTACAAGCACGAACCATCCGGTATAGCTATGTTAACTTAGACATTTGTTTTATTTGAGAAGATTATTTTCTGTCTGTTATCTCTGTTTTCATTTTGTCAATATTGCATTGATTAATTTTCCCTGTATGTTTTCAGTGCTTTCCTCCGTATTAAGAATCGTTTGAGTGCCCGTATGGAGCTTACTCTGGTGCCCTGTTCTATGCGTACTCTTCAGGCCCTGCCCTCGAATCCCCAGATATAAGATAAAAAAGAATAATTTGAATTACACAACGCTGGTTGAAAATTGGATGTCCAATGTCGAGTTTTTAGATTGTATCTTCTGAATTACACGGCGGTTGTTGAAATTTTAATGTCATATGTCGAGAGTTTCAATTTAACATGTTGAATCATATTGATTGTGCTGAAAGCTCCAGTTTGTATGTTGAGTTTTCAGATTGTATCTGTTGAATTACATAGCTGTGATTCGACATTTTATTGTGCTTGTCAGAATTTTTATTTTTATATGGTGAAATGATGTGTAAAACGTCGACATAGGAAATAGAACTCTAAACCACCACTACATAATTCAACATATAAAATCTAAAATCTCGATCTAGAAAATGAAACTTTAAGGACATGCAATTTGATCCAACACGTCATATTGGATTTCTCAACATACGACATCGAAATTTCAACTGCAAATCTCATTGGACCAACTTTTTTTCGCTATAGTGCCTACTACAACTAATCCTCATTAGATGAGACAACTCTAATTTCACACTTGTATGTTTTTTTCTGTTGTTGTTGTTGTTGTTGTTGTTGTTTCGCGTTTGCTTGACTTATTAGTAAGTTTTTCAAAGTTAAGTGTTAGTACTTCACGTCATGCACCAAAAGACACCACCCAAACACCTAACACGAATACTTAATCCTATCTTAAATTACTAAACACGTGTACATAAAATATCCAGAGAATTTCTTATGTTAAGAGATTAAGGAGGGTCCATTTTACGAAACGGACCCATAAACTCTCGCGAATAATGTATGTTACGACGTCTATTTGTTGAATATGGTCAATTACTCGGTTTGAGACATTTGTTCTCAACACGGAGCCCCCCCCCCCCCCAGCAGAGAAACCATCATTAGCATCTTACAATGCAATAAATCGAGACGTAAATACAAATAGCACTTACCCCTGGTTTGTTACATTCACTCTTTGAATATGTATGTAACAGTTATCCCCCTAACGTCCCAGGTATTACCCATCACTACCCTCTTTGAATCAGGTCACAGTTATTACTTGCGGTTCAATAACCATAGTCCCGGTCTATTTTTTGGTAGAGTATTTTTTCCTCTCATTTTGATGGCGAAACAAGAGTTAGATTTGATATCGATTTAAACGTTATTGTTTGTTCTTAAGAATATTGGCGTTATGGTGTAGTTGTCTGCATGTAGTTTGACGACAGTACACAGTGAATAAACGAGGCGTTGATGCGGATCCGGAAGTGAAATCTCTGACCCATTGCACGGTACTTTGTTTACAGTCCAGCCTCTCAAACAAAATGACGGATAAACTATGACAAGAACTTCACTGTGAAATTATTTTTTAAGGCATTTTAGCTTAACATATGATCTATTATGATTTGGACACAGTGGAAGTTTAAGTACTGAGAAGTAAATTAAGAGACCATAAACGAAAACTAATTGTGACCTGAGTTCATATATTTAGCCGCTTTTTTCTCAAACTCGGCAATACACATTTTTTTCCCTCAAAACTTTTGCTGTTATTAGAACATGTCTCTGTCTAGGATGTGTCAAGCAGGGGTTAACATAAGAATTCTCTAAGAAGCGGTTATGGCATTGCAAATTTGGATACTATACTAAATTAATAAGCCCAGTATATGTAAGGACCGTATTTTCTCTCTAAAGTCTCTGGACGAACTCCGTCAATACTTCTTTTGTGGGTCAAATATTACTTTAGGTTTAGTATATCAAAGAACGATTCATGTCAAGATATTTTTTTAGAGATGGAGTGTAGGGTCCATATGTGGCCTTAAAAAGTAATACCCTTACGGGCTTTGTTATGGCTTTCATATATTGAGCCCCTAATTCTCGCAGTCGACTCCACGAATTTACGGTAAACGTTTCCTACTATTGGAGCCGATCCTAATTAGAAACTGTCAAAGAAGGGTTGAAACCAAAATGGTAAGTAGGGGTTCAATTGATGCTTATTTTTGAAAAAATCGGCCCACTATCCACCTCATATACATAGCTGGCACCCATAAGGGCACTCCTATTTCTCTCATTCATCTCTACTAATATCGTCAAGACTTCATTTTGGGGTCATAAATATCGAGATAAAATTTGAAGGGTGGGTCCATGTCAAATTACTTTTAGGAGGGGTTGTGCCATGTGTAAACTATAGAGGTTATCTCCTTGCGAGCTTTCTTATAGCTCTTGCATATTTAAATACCAATTTCTCGAAATCGGCTCAACGAATTTTCTGCTTACGTTTTCTTGTATTGGAGGAGATCCCAAACTAGAAAATATCAACGAGGGATTAAGATGAAAATTCGTTAAGAAAGGGTTCACGTCATTGAAACTTTTCATATAATCGGAGATCTCTCTGTATTCAACTTTATATCGCTGGTACAAAAAGAACATGTATTTGCCCAACTGGGTTAGAATAATAGCTATAAATGCCGTAAAGAGCGTTTACATTTGTTGTATGATTTCGTTTAAATCGGCAGTAAGTAAGTGGTAACCTATTACTTACTGAATCGGCAACAACGAATAAGTAGACAGCTGCATGTGAATAAAGAATAAGTAGCCAACTGGAATCGGGAATAAATAGCTTGTTACCCATTCCTTATTAAATCGGGAATAACGAATAATTAACGAATAAGTACCCAACTTGATGTCAATCAAATAGAAATGTTTCTTCCTTACTCCCAAGAGCAATCCATTCACAAAGTTTGTTCCAGGAGTATCGTGTGGAACTAGTATAATTATGCGGAAAACATTTTTTCTTTTTCCAGTCACAGTGACCTTCACCTTTGACATCGAAATTGACCGAGTTGTTCCTTACCCAAAGTGCAAGATATTCACAAAGTTTGGTAACTGCAGATAGTGGATAACTATTTATTGTGTAGAAACAAAATTGTAAGCATATGGATTTACGGGGCACCATCAAATAAAATATGTTTATTTATAACAGGAAAAAAAGTCTAGACATGCTGTGTTAGTTGCCACTGCATAGATTCGCATCTTGCTTAGTGTTAAATTTTAAAAGTAAAAGATAACCCCAAATAGCTCCACACCATTGTTGTTGTTTTTTTTTTTTTAGTTCACAGGGGGCTGGTTTATCCCTGCTTGAAGTCTGATTCACCCCTAAAAACAGAAAAACTGCACAAAACACTCTCGTGAGGATGTAATAAAGGTTCTACCCGTTTCGATAAATCAATTGAATAAAACAATTACTAAAATACATTTTCATTTGCAAACAAGGGCCATTGACAGATACCGATTTGAATCGAACCGTATCGAAACTATTGAAGTTCATCGTATCATATTGATGTACTGTATATTATCAAAAGTTTGTTTACAAAATCGTAATTGGAAGAGAAATATTAGACTGACTTGACGTAGATGTTAGCCTTAAGGACTGACTTGACGTAGATATTAGTCTTAAAGACTGACTTGACGTAGATGTTAGCAGAACGATCTTTAGTTTGTTTATGTTCACTTGAAAAATTTGATTAAAAACAAATACGAAAGACGGATGAACGGTATGACACGGCATGGGCACTCCCACCTCGCCCCCCCCCCCTCATCTCTAAACATGTTTTGGCCTACATCAATGAAACTTAATATTTGCTCGCTACATGTTTCACCACCACCACCACCACCACTACCATAAAAAAATAAATAATTTTGCGAGCGCCCCTGACGGCCTGTGACACGGGTAATATTGTGTACCCTAACCGAACACAAAAGGTAATACGAAACATGACAAGAGTGTCAATTTCTCCGGTAGTAACTCATTCCAAATAATGTTGTGGCACCACTATGATCTACTTGCTTATATGTGCGGAAAACTAGAGACGGATGCCATCACAGATAGCCACAACTTTGTAGGTCACATCACTGTAGCGACTCCAACCAACAACGACTTCATTCAGGATCCAAGTCCTTTTTTTATCATCTTCTAATCTTCCTGAAACATTATACTATATCTGATCACCCTCAATCAACCAGGATAGGTGGTGTTCAGGTTACAAGGACGAGTCCATATTGCCTACACAGATGTTGCCTCCAACCCCGCCTCCCTGGTAGTGTATCTGGAATCAAAATCCTTCGTTATCATTTGTCCATCCTTCTCAAACATCATGTAAAATATGATCACTCTAACTCGCTCTTTCGATGTACATGGAAATGATGTTATAAGGGAAGCAGTGACGGACGGACGGTCAAAACCTATTACAACATATCCACGTAACACGGATATAAACAGTCTTTTTTTTTTTAAATAAAGAACTGTTCTCTTGCATTTGTTTATAATTACATGCTATATCAAATTTCATTTCAAACAAAATCGAAAAAAGGATATCAATAAAGATCAAGAAAAGTGAAGCCTTATTTAGTGATCTATATATTCGAGCCTCGTTTAAGTCCACTGAAGATAATATACCAAAATATTGACAATGTTGACTGTATTTATCAGTCATTATAAGATTGACCTGGTGGTACACATATTTTAAATTCAAATCAATCCTAATACTACTGCAGGGTATCTAACTTTTATTTATCAACCCATACGTCTGACCTTTCGTTTATGTATGTCTAGATGTAAATATGAATGTATGTAAAAATATACGTAGTACACCGGATGGGTTATGAGATGCCGGATGGGAGAAAATATGCCACTAATTAAATATTCATATATTCAGATATATAAATGTACTTGCAAAAAACGACGGTTTCGATTGGTTGTATAACACATTCACTTGAAATGAATGACTGGCAGGAATTCTCCCATAGCCCGAGTGTTATTGAATGTTTTAGGTGATGCTATATATAGATTTGCAATTGCATCCTCGGCCTTTTGCGTCTAGTCGATAATGAAGTCTCGGATGTTATTCGCCTCCATTGAGAACTATATTCACAACTACTTTTGCTAATATGTTTCACTGGTACATAAGGGCAGCGGAAAGAGACAAAGTCGGGCTAACAACAATGTCGTTCTTTTTCTTGCAAACGCTAATCACCAAAGAAACAATTTATCAATATTCCTACGACCAAATTTGAGGCTATTTCATTGTAATCTGACGGAAATGACCGAGCGATGTTCCAACTACGACAAATTAAAATAGTAATCTGAGGAGGGTGCTCAAATACCAGAGTTGTTGATTTAGTTTCTTGACAAGTGAAACCAACACAGAGGAAGGAAAGGTTATAAAGCTGCTGTATTCCCAGGTAAGGTATTCCCTGTTAAACAGTGGTGGTTTTCAGGTTTATATTCGCGAGACAATCCTGTTCCATGTATCGGCCCTGGTGGGTTGCAGAAATGAAATTAAACCCATAAGGAGGGTGGGACACACACTACACAGCGCCATAGTAGCTAAATAAACTGGAACTTGTGAATTTTGGAGGAAGGGATTAGGTTTGTCAGAGTGTGCCAAAAATTTGTTTGTTGGTTGCTTTTAACGACATTTTAATAATTATAGGCTGTAATGCCATGGAAACAGAAACTAAATGCTTTTTCCAAGGACACATCTAGGCAGCCGACCCGGGCTGGCCTGGGTGGATATTGAAAAAGGGACCTTTTGATTATATGTATGTATGTATGTATGTATGTATGTATGTATGTATGTATGTATGTCAGTATGATAAAAATCAGATCTCCGCTGTTATATATGAAGATCTGATTGCGGCCGCTTAGTGGTCATGTTCTGGTAATCTATGTTATTACCATAATCGCTAATTTTATCAACCAGTCAGATGAAGTCTAATATCTTCGCGTTTGGAGACAGAGCACTGTGGATATAGAGCAGGGGTCGCAAACATGCGGCCCGCCAAACCGTATACTGTGGCGCGCAAAATGATTGGCATCAAAAGGTGTTATGAGAGATAACAAAGGTGGTGTGGCCCTTGGGCCATCGAAAATGCCCTCATGCGGCCCACAGGGTGCTTAGAGTTTGAGACCCCAGATACAGAGGATAAATCTGTACCGAACTGTTTGATTTACTTTCCGGATTTTTGAAAGCTGCATTTCGTTGGCTAATTTAGAGGTCACCAGAACGTGACACTTCAGCTGTCTTCGTCAGATCTTCACGAAGGACTGCGGAGAACTGATTTTAATCAGATTGGTATGTATGTATGTATGTATGTGTGTGTGTGTGTAGAGCGTCCGCCTCGGAAGCGGAAGGTCGCGGGTTCTAAGCCCGGCTGAGTCATACCAAATACATAAAATGGTACTACCAGCTGCCTCACTTGGCGCGCAGCATTAAGAGGCTAGTGTTTGGACTGGTCGGCCTGGTGTCAAGAAAATGTGACTGGGTTGGACATAACGCTACATGTCTGCGGCATGATGTCCCAATGCTAGACATCGTAGCGATATGACTAAAATTGTTAAAGCTACGTTAAAAATCTAAATCACACGTATGTATGTATGTATGTATGTATGTATGTATGTATAAATTAATGAATAGAAGGTTTTAAAGACCGGGGGGAGGGCCACAAATGTGCTGAAGGCAGCCTAAAACTTCCTTGAATGATATTTTCCGAATGCTTGCACATTCCAGTTGGAAATTGTGCCTGTCTGCTCGTACTGAAACGGGTGGACAATACACGTGTGCTATATTATCTTCATACCATCCCGTTTGTTTGTATCCCCCCCCCTTACCGATTTTAAAAATGGAAGGCATCAAGGATATAAAAAAAACGCACAGAACTTACTCATTTTCTTCATTGATTTATAATTTCTAGCCTGGGTGTCGCTAGGGGGTCGTAAACAATGTCCGCTTGTTGGCGTTTCGAACCAAACGGGAATTTCTTTACCAACACGGTCGCCATATGTTCAAGGGCCAGTTTGATAATATGAATTATTCCGTAAATTTTTGAGTTATATCTCTTGGAACACACGTATAGAAGAACTTCTCCTATTTATTTGCTCAATTTGTTTAATAAATATTGTAACTTGACAATGCAACTATTGCACGCAGACGACACAGTTTTTCTGAAATGGACTATTCTAGAAATCAGAAATGGACAGCGAGCTGTCTGTCTGCTTGCTTACATCGAAGCTTGCGTTTGCTTTGAAACGCAAATAATTCGACAGTTAGGGACCCCTTGGCAACAGTCTTCTTAGAAATGATAAATCAATAGATGAAATGACTAAGGTTTGTGAATTTTTTTTTATATCCTTGATGCTTTTCGTTTTTAACATCGTGGGGGGGGGTTACAAACAAACGGGAGGGTGTGCGAATACGTATAGAGCTGGATGAATTTCATGAAGGTCAGCTTGCCTAGGGAAAGCTGACTGAAAATTGAACTTGCGCATGTCGGAGCACTGAGACACCCGTGACAAGATAAGACCACAACAAATATTGAAAAATAGGGTGAAATAAAAATAAGGAATGTGTTTTTGAAATTGTGCTACATTTATTTTACAAATAAACAGCAATTCTTTTTTATATCTCTCTTTTTCTTGCACATGAAAGACTTAAGCAAGTAATTAAATTGATCAAAAACGTACTAGATGGGTGCATAGATGAGAAAAAGAGGACTTTGAATTGAGAGACTGAGAATAGATTACATATAGGTAGTTATAATAGCAAAGATACATGTGTAGATCAAAGTAGTAATAAAAGGGACTTTCTGGCTATTTTAAAATTAACGCCATATTTTTGCGTTCTATGGGCTCAAGAATGATATATTTTCGAATTGAACACGGTAAAGAATTATATATTTTCGTGTATTAGAGGGTAAAGAACAGTGTTTTTGCGTTTCGGAGAGTATAGAATAATATATGTTCGCGCTTTAGAGGTTCAAGATTGATATATTTTTGCATTTTAGTGCGTAAAAATGGTGTATTGTAGCATTTTAGGGGTATCGTTTCTAATCTTGCCGATGATGTTATATTGGAATTTTGGAGATTTTAGAATTACTGCTTTTAATGATTTTAATTTTTTGTTTAACATTTTCTGAATTTTTGGAAACAATAATTTGAACTTTTGTGTTTTTGAAAATTTTAGGTTTAAATTTTGGTGATTTTAAAATGATTATTATTATATTTTTAATTATTGTTTTTGCTTTTGTTAATATCTTTCAATTAGAATTTTGAAAAATTAAAATAAATTTTTATTTTAATTTTTTGAATTTTTTAAAGTTTGTTTTAATTTTTCACATTATAAACAAAATTTATTTTTATTTTTCTTTTTAAATTTATGAATTTTTTTAATTTTAAATTTTGGTGATTTAAAATAATTTTCTAATATTCAGATTTATAAATTTGGGGATTTTTTTCAATTTAGATTTGTAAGATTTTAAAATTATCATGTTTTATATTTTGGGGAATTTTCCAAAAAAATATTAAGTATGTATGATAAATAAACATTAAAATAGTTTATCTCCTTTATAAATATATTATATTAACATATTTATAAGGAGATTCACTAACAAATTAGAACATTTTTTGTATCGCTTATTACTGTTTAGTGTTTTGTATATTTGTAATTATATAGATTTTGTGGATATCTATTGTAAGAGTCTGTCACAAGGTTTCTTTATTCTATCAGTTTCAATAGGCCTGACTAGCTGAATATTAATGACTTTACACAAATTGTCCATCTTTTTTTCGAACACAGAAATATTTATGAACCTAAAACAAGTTTGTGAAAATCAGTTTTAGATTGTGACCTCAGATTAGTAATCCATTTGTGTTGATTCAGCTCTAATACCCTATGTACCTTTTTTCTTTCATATCAAGACTGGTATATAATTTTAGGTTTCTATAATGAATTTTACCTTTACTCTTAGTCATTACTAATTTATCACAATCAATAAATGTACCATCTAAATCTAGAGCTAATTTGACCTGACAGTTACTTAACCATTTTTTTGACTTTTAAAGATTCGGGTGCTAAGTGGATCACATTTATGATCCTGTATATTTTCAGGGTAATCTAAATCAATTTCCAAGATATAAACCTTTTTAGAGTCATCTGAAATATGAGTCGGTAATTAGACAGTTGAAATCCGCTTAAATTCAAAGCTTGTATCATTGCCCAGTCATGCAGATTGGTAGGATTTATATATACCATTCAACTATTTGACTTATTTGTATCACAGTCACTGGCCATAGGATTATTAGCTTTAGCATAAGTTTTTTGATACCATTGAAATGTCGCCACTTAATCCTTTCTTTCTAAACCAATACATATTAATATCTGTTCATAGTTCAAATTTAGCTGATGTTGTTTTCTTTTTGTGAGGCATCCCGTGATGCATCCGTATTGCTGTAATAATGAGCTGAATCTGACCCGTAATATTTTATCATCTTTTTTTTTAAATTTTCAAAGACATCAGTGAGTAACAAATCATGGTTTAGATATAAATCATAATATTCGCCGAAGTTCTTTACTTTTCATGTTTCCAAAACTGTATGTGCATGTTTATAATCTTCATCTGATATTCCTGATTTACTTAATAATGAATTAAAGGAGTCATTTTCTGGTGGTTTAGTTTCGTTACATTTTTTTAAACCTCTCAACATCTACATATGGACAGAATCCTTTGTAGTGTTACGAATATGTAATTAAATTGCTTGTGTGTTGGTTTTAAATTCTTTTTTATTTTTAATTTTGTATTATTACATTTTATTGTAATAATAATTTTCATTGGATTTAAGTCTCTTTTCGGAAAATTAGCTTGACCCGATTAGATAGTAAGATTTCTTCAGTACTATTTTTAGCTCACAGTTTTTGTAAACATTGAGTGAAAACGATTGGCTATTGCCAAGGTCTTTTACAATCTACGTGTTAGCTCTGATGCAAATGGTTTTATTTTTAAATTCATTTCTAGCGTGAGAATCTGATTCTTAGATAGGGCTATTCTAGCTACGCGATAATTGTCATTTTTTTATTGCGCTGTTCAAGTTAGTGAATCACGTAGCCTGTCACGTGATCCACCATGTGATCTAAAATCGCTCTCTAGTAGATTTAGTCAGTCGTATTCTTATACCTTGAGGGAACAAGGTGTTTCTATTGTTGTTGCCAAATTGTTTTCGATGTCCATCTGTTTTTGGAATTTAATAATTTATTCTCTAGAAGACTAAACAAGTGTACCTTTTTATAAAAAGTTCTGGGACAAAGAAATTCAGTGGAAATTTATTCTGGAATTCTGAACGGAAACATAAACTGTGATTCAGTCGAGGATTTGTTGCCATTAGTACAACAACCTCATCTGACGTTATTGCCTCCATATTGGAATTTCATCGAGATTCGAACC
Source organism: Megalonaias nervosa (assembly GCA_016617855.1). NCBI lineage: Eukaryota > Metazoa > Mollusca > Bivalvia > Unionida > Unionidae > Megalonaias > Megalonaias nervosa. The sequence continues at coordinate 102,816 of JAECUM010093065.1, forward strand.
TGGATTCAATTAGAACTGTTTAGTGATAGGACTTATATTTTTTCAACTTTAGGATTAATTTTTTGATTATATTCACAAACCGTAAGTCCTATTACCTATTTTTACATTGTTTTCTAGGGAAATAAACATTTTTGTTAAAATATACAAAGCTTGTTGGCTTCACTGTTTTTTTTTGTTACTTTTGTATGAGCCTACACGTAACAGTAGTTAATAGAAACGAGTCCTTTTCTTGTTATTTAGTTTCGGAACATTTTTTTCAAAAATATCCACATAATCATATGGACAAAACGCCCTTTCTAATTAACATTTTAAGTTCATCCTTATCAGTATAATTAGGAGTATTTTTAAATTGTTCTTGGTAAGATTGGATGCTAATTTATTCCAACGACTATGAAGTAATTGTAAAGAATAAATAAACATTAGCTGGCTAATTTTAATGTCATATATTTTTCAATGGTATTTTGTATGCACGTTAATTTTTCCATTTGATGCTCTAATCATCATCATCATCATCAATCCCGCAACCCAAGAGGTCGTTGGGGCACAACAGATGACTTCACAATTAATCCTCTCCGTCTTTCCCTGTTCTCTATTGCCCTTTGGGAATCTCCAAACCCATACATGTCCACTCTTTAATGTTGTGTTCCCACCTCTTTTTCTGTCTGCCTCTACACCCTCGCACTGTGTCTTGCAAGATTGTTTTTGCCAGTCCAGATGGTCTTAGATCCTGTTGTGGACCTCTTTGTTGGTTACATGGTCAATGTAGAGATGCCCGAGATCTTGCGGTAGCATCTCAATTCGAAGGTTTGAATCCCTTTTTTTTGTAGATCTGATGTGAGCGTCCATGTTTCACAAGCATGCAGAAAAATAGATATGACAATCGAGAGCATCAGCTTTATTTTGGAACCAAGAGCAATATTGGTGTCCTTCCACATTGGTCTCAACCTTGTTATTGGTGCTGTTGTCTGGTCAGTCCTGCAGAGTAGTTCTGGTTTGGAGCCCGTATCTGTGATAATTGATCCCAAGTACTCGAAACTTGTGACTGTTTCCATCTTCTGTCCACTGACCTATATTTCTGCACTGATGCCATTGGTGTTGTTTGTCATCAGTTTTTGTTTCGGCGATAATCTCCATACCGTATGTTATGGAAGTTGTCTCGAGGCGCTCTACCAAGTCAGCCAGTTCTTTTTCGTCTCCTGCTAAGCCATCAGTATCATCTGCGTTCTTCCTCCGATGCTGACAGTGCCCTCGTGGCCTGCAAGGCATCTTCCTTGATCCTTCTCAGGAAATTATTGAAGAGTGTAGGTGACAGTATACATCCCAGTCTGACTCCAACTGTTGTTCGGAACCAATCTCCTCTACTGCCATTGATGAGGACGACACTGGTGCCTTTGTCATAGAGGTGACCAACAACCTCACCAGGTTTTAGCTGATGTTGTACTTCTTCATAGTTGCCCATAATACCGCGTGCTATACCCCATCAATGCCTTCTTGAAATCTATAAAGACATGATACAGATTTTGCTGATGTTGAAGGTATTTCTCGCAAAGGAGTCTGAGATTGAAGATTTGTTCTGTGATGCTACTTCCTGCTCGGAAATATCTGTGCTCTTCAGCAACAGTTTTCTCTACTTGAGACTTTAGTCTGTTGAGAATTATGAGAATTATCTTCAGCATGACTTTGCTTGGTGACTGATGAAACTGATGGCTCTGGATGTTGGCATAGCTGTAGGTTTCCTTTCTTGGGGAGAATTATAACCAAAGATTGGGTCCATGTTTTGGGCCATTCTCCTGTCTGCCATATCTTGTTGCAGATTGCTGTTAGGGCAGTGATTATCTCTTCTTCTCCTGCTTGAATGAGCTCTGCGGGTATGTTGTCAACGCCAGCTGACCTTCCTTTCTTTAGTGACCTCACTGCAGTTTCTACTTACTCAAAAAGAATGGGGTTGCCATCAATTTATTCTGTATGAGGACAATTTAGTACTGCTGGATCTGCTTGGGTCTTATGACTGTATAATTCTTAGTAGTATTCTGTCCATCGCTTGAGAATCTCTTGATCTTCTGTGAGGCATTTTCCTGATTTGTCTTGGATGGTGGGTAGTTTTCTCTTGTTTAAGAGTTGTGAGATCTTTCACCAGCTGATATGCCATTTTGCTGTAGTTTCTGCTCAGACTGTCTTCGATTTCACAGTATTATCTTGCTATCCAGGACTCCTATGCCTTTTTCTTGCTTTTTCCTCTATATTTTCTAGCTCCTTTAAAATCTCTTTTTCCTTTTTTCAGTTCTCTTCGTTTGTTACATAGTTCAAGGACATCTATTGTGACCCATGGTGTCGTTGTTCGACGATATTTGCCAATGATATCGCTGGCTGTGCTAGTCACAGCTGTGTTGAATGTGTTTTGGTTGTTCAGGGTTATCTCTAATACCAGACACTATTAAATGCCTCTCTTAAGTTAAGAAATGCAATAAGGGCTTTTGTCTTATAAGGGGATATAAGTTGTCGATTACAAGCTACATGGGCAGCTCTACTATATTTACCAGTAGTAAAATAATTATCTTATCAATATCACCTAATGTTCTATTACAAATGTAACAGAACAGTTGATTTTTAAATATTATATTTATATTCATCAGTAATTTTCAAGCTGTCGGATTTGTGAAAACAAACCTAATTGTTTTCATTTCATCTTTTAATCTACTAAGGAATTTTTAAACATCATTATCTGCACGATATAATCCTCTGTTCATTACAATAACATTCAAGAACAAGCTACAAAAAATATGAGGGTTATTCTGGAGAGCATCCTCACCTTTATTGATTTTAACTTTTTTTTAAATTCATCTTTCAAAATCAGTGTATTTTACAAAATGGTATTTTCATCTACTTTTATGATTTTGAAACCAAATATTTTTTTCCTTTGTCATGTAATAAAATAGTAAGTAGTAATTTTCATCCACTTCCTTCGCAGTTAGTAACCTATTATTCCAAAATGTTCTTCACTACTATAAATGTGCAACATCTCTTACAAGTTTGTTGTTATTTCTGTGTTACCTTGGAATATTTGTAAACAACACATAAAGATCTTTTCCATTTTCTGATATCATCAACATGTCAATATCATCTTTACAGTCTTCCTTAGAAATTTTGAATGGATGCAATCCATTTTTCCAACCAAAAACATTAATAAACATTTCATTATTTACTCTTTGAAATTTAGAAACATGTTTTAATGCAACAGGAAATTTAATATCACCAACATTGAATTTACCAATGTGTTCTTCATATAAGGAAATACGTTTGTTTTCTTTCGCTGGATGTAATCCTGCTACTAATGACCATTCAAGCATATGGCATCTTCATTGTTAGTATTGATACATCCCTTTTGAATTTCAATCATTTGGGTAGTGGAATATATGTAATCCCTATAACTGGATCTTATTTTGATAAATGTATATCAATATTCATAATTCCACCAATACCCAATTAAATCCTTGGATTATAAAATCTTCAGCTTCATTTTCTAACAACTAAACTACCTTAGAGAAACCACCATCAATTTAATCTATTCCAAGCAGGACGGCCGCCTTAAAAATATTCCTCAGTTTCCATCTGTTCCAAAACTTTTTTCTCCTTCAAATCGTATTTTTGATGCAGTATTGTTTTTCAGTTCTTATTCAATACGTAGGCGCATGAGCAATATAACCAACTAACAGAGTAACATCTATTCTTTGTTTTAACTCAAATTTAGGTACCTCAGATACCAGTTATGTACCTCAGATACTAGTTATGTACCTCAGAAGACTTGTTTTGCTTTATCTACCTTAGCGGCCCATCTAGATCCCTTCGCAGGCCCTTTGACTGTTTTCACGGCCTCTTTTGCTCTCGTTTAGATGGTCAGCCTCCTTGGCTGCCTGCTTCAATACAAGTCTTGAAGCCCTTCTAGGGGCTTTTTACATCAATTTAGCTTACTTAGCCGACTGTTTAACGGCCTAGGCGGCCTGTTTGGTCATCACCTTTTTGGCTTATATATAATTTTCTTAGAATATGGCCATTTGAAATATGAAATAGTATCATATACGCTCAATGAACGTATTGATTGTGAGACAGTTAAAACTGACATTAAAACAAAGGATGCGGAGTCGTTTGATAACAAAGATACTGGTTCCTGTTGTTATAACAATATTATATTAGTTATTGATGGAGGATAATGTTTGTTTCAGTTTTGGTATTCACCATGGACATAAACATTTTCAATGAATAGACGGATTATTTTGTGTAGAGTTGTAAAATTATATCATCAAATTATAATAAGAAATATCATATAAAACGTTATTAGATGGAGTAGTATAGGTATTTTGAGGTTCCTCTCTCAGAGATCCCCTACCCCTCCAAAACGTTATACGTTAAAATTTTTGTCAGCAGCCTTTTTTAGCTCAAAATGATGACTTTCATATTTCTGACAAAATTTGTTTTGTCGGGGTAGGGGGTCTGTGAGATAGGAACAACTCAAATACCTATACTACTATTACAGCCCTATACTTATTATTTTTATAGTTTTAGACAAAATTTCATATTAAACGAATGAAATATTATATATAATGTCCTTCTGTCATTCAATCCGACATGTTGGATTTGATCTGACAAACAAATTTTGTAAGAGATTTAATTCGATTAGAGCAGTCTCAAGTTATACTGGTATAAAAACTAAAATAATAAGCGATTGTATTAAAAAAGTTGGATATCATATATCACCAAAATATGGGTCAGTATGATTATTCACGACTGAAAATGATATGAGAATAGCAGGTTGGGCAGATGATGTGATGACAATATGGTTGATATTTTATTTGATAATGATATTTCTGAAGCTATAAATATTTGTTTAAAACAATAAAAATAATAGTCCTTAAGGACTGTTTGAAGATGAGTATATACATATGATTATATCTTAATTACGGACAGCACAGTTTAACCCCATGTGACCCCCTAGGTTGCCAAAGGACATCCTAGCAGGATCAGAGGTCACATATAAACTTAATTCTAAGAACTTATCCTAGGACAGCACATTTTAACCCCATGTGACCCCCTAGGTTGTCAAACAACATCCTAGCAGGATCAGAGGTCACATATAAACTTAATTCTAAGAACTTAACTAACTTATCCTAGGACAGCACATTTTAACCCCCATGTGACCCCCTAGGTTGTCAAACAACATCCTAGCAGGATCAGAGGTCACATATAAACTTACTTCTAAGAACTTAACTAACTTATCCTAGGACAGCACATTTTAACCCCATGTGACCCCCTAGGTTGTCAAACAACATCCTAGCAGGATCAGAGGTCACATATAAACTTAATTCTAAGAACTTATCCTAGGACAGCACAGTTACATATAAACTTATCTTAAAGACAGTACTACGAGCCTTCTCTACGTTCAATACAAATTTGCACACTCCCCCATCATAATCAACCCAGGGAGTGCAAAATTGCACCCACCAAGTGACATGGTGGGAGAGTGTACAAATTTTCTATTGAAACATAGACGGGCAGGCTGAAAGCCCCACTAAATAAGCGGATTTTTTTTGGCATTAAAATCGCCCTTGCCGACAATTTGTCGGTCACGAGAATCGAACCACGGACCTCGAGCATGAAAATCCAACGCGTTAGCAATCGGCCACCGGACTTCATTATATATATATATGTTAAAAAAGTTATCATATAGTTACCGAACAGCATTACATTTTCTGATTTTGAAAACACGTAATTTTACATTATATTATCTAATTCTGAAAACATTATTATAAATAAATCGAGAAAAAACATAAGTTTTGATTTTATACTGTACAGAAAAACGAATATCCTAATGCTAGGCTGAACTGTATAAGATCGACCGTTTCCAGTGATACTAACAAGTGGACTGAATGAAATACACAGACGTTATGAAGCTAAACTGAAAGATCTGATTCTAAAAACATTATTATAAATAAATCGAGAAAAAACATGATTTTTAATTTTATATTGTACAGAAAAACGAATCCTAAGTTAGCTGAAAACACATAGACTGAATCGAGACCATATTATCTTTGACAGCTCAATGACGGTTGTCAAGGATACTGGCTGAAGACGGCATTACTGCAGAAAAATAATCAATATTCTGTATTACGCAGTTGGACTTTACAATAGTAAATATGTTATTTAAGTAGGACGAATTGTTAGTTATTTCGGTAAATGCAGAAATGATACCAGGATTTGTAGGTCTTAAAATACTATCAGATTTACAAATCTATTATATTTCATTAGCAAAAAAAAAATACGAAACAGTATATATGCTATGTTTGATTGGAACAGTATTATCTCCCTTTTAAAAACAGATATGGTACACAGAGTTATATTTCTTGACCAACACACAATGTCTCAACGTTTGCTATTAAGTAGAATATGCTATCGTGATTATATAAATAAAATTTAATTCTACCAGATACTTTACGACGACATTCAAATAGTTCTTTCATCGCTATCTTACTGAGAAGATACTTACTACCTTTTGCAAAAACCTTCGACCTGTCCAGGTCTATATTAATTTTTGCATACTGGTACTGGCTTATTGGATTATGCAAATTGTTATATTTTAATGAAAGCTCGTCTCGTAAACTTTCGAGATACATAAAGTATATGCTGTCATCTGATTTGATAAGGGAGAGTTTGATTCTGTCAAATTTACTAAAACAAATACCTGAAATTTCATCGTTAAATTCAAATGATAATTGCTGGTTATTAACCATTATTTTTTTTATTTTGCTATGAACTCCATCTGCTAATGTTAAATTTTCAAACATTATTTCTGATGTTTCTCAAATTCGGTTTTAGCCACAGCAAGACGTTTTGTATTTAGATCAATATAATTTGCCATCCACTTCGACTGATTAAACTTTAGCACGTGATGGACCTTTCTCAGAATTTGTCCAGCATCTACTGCTTGTTTTAAATTTTTGTAATGCATAACATAATTTCTTTTATGTAACAAATTTGGAACTAACTTATTAACAATCAAATTTTTTGCTGTTGTTGCTCGTTGTTCAGGCGATAATAGACTATAATTAATCATCATTGACTCTGCGCAAAACGGGTAGTCGTTATGTAGATCATGTAACGAATCTAGATTAACGTCAACAAAGTATGAAATATCGGAAAAATCGACATCAATTTTTCTAGGTAAATCTTTTCAGTTTCTTTAAGAAACTGATCTGGAGTTATCCAATAAAATCCACTACACGGCATTGGTTCTGACATCGCATAGCCATACAAATTATTGGTATCGAGATAAATGATGTAACTCGACGGGAGATTTTTATTATAATTTTTTAAGTGTTTGTTATTAGCAGCTGCATATTTCTTTGTTATAACGCTAATTCCGCCTCTGATACCTTTTTCAATAAAGTTAAACATATCGACATCTGTTAAGAGATCTAGTTCTATTTTACTCGTTTTTAGTAGAGCGTCCCAAGATAATCCTGGAGAGGAATAATACCAACAGGGGTCTAATCCATAATTGCTGTAGCTTACTTGACGAAAACTCTCAAAAACATCTGCTAGTAATAAAACATCTGTTTTCAAATATAGATCATGATAATCACCAAATGTTTTACAACTAAATTTATTCCAAATATCTTGTGCATATTTGTATTCGTCATCTGTGATATTTTCGTTTTTGAGTTGCGAGTAAAATGTATCTTTGCCTGGCAGAGAGGTTTCATTAAATCTGCTCCAATCGTCGAGATACTCGTACGGAAAGATACCTTTTTTTTGTCAGATCGATATAGTTTTCACCGAAGCAACTTCGCAAATTATTAAAACTACTGCAACCTTTAACAAGCTCATCTAATGATGCTGCCATAAATTGCAGACTGTCAATAAAACGTAATTTACCGAGCGTCACCGACATATACTTTTCAAAATTATTTGGAATACATTTTATTACGTGATTTAATTTTAGTTTAGCTTTAATATTTTCATCACCAAAAGCTTCTACAATGATATGACTGTCATAGCCACGAAAGTTATGTAAAACTACAGGAATAAAATCTGGAGCATGAAATTTTAAATTACAACTGTTATGAGCTGCTCCACGATATTGGCCGGTCAAATGACAATGATCTCGCACCTTATCACGGGCTCCGTTAGAGTCTACCAGCAACTTTTCACAAATATGACAATTAACTGCTTTATCGAAATCGAGTTGCTGTTTAGACGTTATTTTCATCGGAGCTGTTTTTAAGTAATCTGTTAGAAATTTTATTAACTTCGTCTATTAAATTTTTTAATAGCCATACGGCAGGATTTTCACCTCTATATAACTTTATCGGAGTTGAAAATTTATCGTTAGCGCAACAAACTACTTTATAAGCTACTCCGCAAGGAATATGTTGTTGTATTTTTCTAGTACTGGATTTATTCGGATTATTTTCTGCTCCAACCACAGGAACGAGTAGACACTCGAAATCAGCGTAAATAACAAAAGGAATATTTAGTTTATGATTATAATTTTTAAATTTTAATATTTTTTCTTTTTCGCTAGGCATACTTATTCTTTGAACATTGACACAGTATTTGAGATGCTCCTGCAGTCTTCCATCGCTAGAAAAACCGTGCAAACATCTATAGCAGAAATATTTTTTATTTTTATTTTTACTGTACTGTTTGCCAACTTGTCCGTTAAAGTTTTTATCCAACAATAATGTCCTCGATAAAATAATAAATTTATTGTATTTTGCGTAGCATTTTCTGAGATATATCTCTGGTAAACCTTTTCTCGCTCATCTAGTCCGAAAACATTTACTGAGATACTGTTTTGTTTTTCAAACTTTGATATATAATTTTCTGCTACTGGAAAAGTTATTCCTAAAAAATTTAGTTCGTCTTTGTACAGAAAATACTTGTTAACGCGATCAGCATTTTTTTCTTTTGGAAACATCGCAGAAAGAATAGACCATTGAAAACATTTGTCATCATCGTTTTTGACATTAATACAGCATTTTTTGTTTTTAATTTTTTGAGGGAGATCGACGTAGCCAGCGCCATTAGCGCCGCTGCCGTGAAGTACGTTATATTTTGCTGTGTGAAATAAAACTTCTTTTATCATTTCAAATTTCCAACCTGATCCTGACGAAGTAAATTCTTCTAATTTTTTGTTTATTTCTTGATGTATTTCATCGGCGACCATGGCAATGTTTGTTCCAGTCAATATTTTTCTCGATTTTGCTGTTAAATATGGTTCTGAAATTTCGCTGTCAGAACTTTTTGTTTCAAAAGTTATATCAAGTATATCTTCAACTGCGTGTAACTTTGATAAAATCGTATGATATTGGACTATAAGTTTAATACTTTTATGAGCCGCAAGTTCTTGAGCAATAACTGGCTGTAAAAAATGAAATAAATTTGTGGAGCTAAAATTTGCTAAAATTTTTTGATCATCAAGTTTGTAACTGTTATCGTAACCAGAAAATGCTGAAGCAATTTTTTCTGATTTGATAATGTTCTTTTTAGCAATATCTCGCAATTTTAACATTATATATATATAATAATATTTTATATTTAATTGAATTTTTTAAGATTCCTAATTAGAGATATGAAAAACCTTATAATATAATGACAGAAATTTTGAAATATATCAGAATGACAGTGGAAGAGCTAGAATTTTATCATGTACATCCGAAATACAATTTATATGAAGCAAATATGTTAGGTTCTGTTATCAATATAGAATCTAAAAAATCTGTTGGCACATCATCAACACCAGCTGGTATGTTAATTTCAGTAAAAGGCGATAATGCAGAAAGGACTAAAATGTTTAGAAAAGATTTTATTTATACTTTGTTTTGCGGCGATATTCCAGAAGGACAACGAGTATACAGAGCAAATGGTGCAGTTGCTGATGATAATATTGAAAATTTATCAATACAGAATGAATTTCAACCTTATCCAGCATTTGATTTATATGAGGCAAATGATAAGGGAATTATTCGACATATAAGAACAAAAAAAGTTACTGGAAGTTTAAAAAGAAATGGATATCTTGGTGTTAGTGTACGTGGAACAAAAACTAATTTTGTTCATTATCAATATCATCGTTTTGTGTTTGAAACTTTTAACGGACTAATACCTTATGGTTTAGTTGTTGATCATAAAAATGGTATTAAAACGGATAATCATTTGGAAAACCTAGATTTAGTTACGCCAAAAGAAAACACAAGACGTGGAGCCGGTTTTGATGGTTCTAATTTTAAAAATCCAGCCAGACAAATAATTTCAATAAATCTCGAAACTGGAGGAGAAAGAAAATTTGGATCAATAGCATCTGCGGCAAAATATAAAATTGATCCACGTGTAGTAAAATTTGTAGCTGATAATGTAACAAAATCAGCAACGTCAATGTTGACATTTGATAGATTTAGTTTTAAATACGATAACTAATGATATTTTCTATATCATTTCGAGTAAAACAATTATGACTAAATTCCATTACATCGTCGCGATTAAATCGTAATGTCATCATTTTATTTGTATCGAGTTTTATTTTGTCAGCTGCTGTTAATAAAAATTTGTCAGATTCGCCTAATGTTATCATAACATCAGCAAAATAAAAACTGTTTCCCAACAAACAATTTCGAATTGCCTCAGCTAATTCTTTGTGTTTTAATATATTAACTCGCTGATGATATTTTATTTCTCCGAACATCTTATTATTTATTAAGTAGACAAAAGATTATTATAATAATGAACTTAATTGAGAGACTGGCTAAACTAAATTCGGGAGATATTGTTTCAGTTTCAAATTTTACATTAGAAAATATTACTAATGATAGATTTGCTGGTTATAATGAAAAAGATATTTTGCATAACTATGACGACGACGAAGATGATGATGTTGTTAGTAAAAAATATCTAAGCAGACCAACAACTGGGCGATATGATGTTAAGTACCATATTGCTAAAAAAATAATAAAATTTAATTTTACTGTTGCCAAGCATCAAATATTTTGGCAGCTAAGCCCTTTTTAAACGTAAAAATAGCTGGACAACAAAGAAATATAAAATGCGATTTTATTTTTGTTAAAATATTTAATTTAATGCCAGTCGATGATGCAAGAAAATTACATTTAATTTCTTTATGTAAACCAGTAAAATGTAAATTAGTATTAATAAAATACGAAGAAATTTATAATAATATTATTCAGTCGATGATATCGACCGAGTTGGTACCCAACTATTAAATTTATCGCCATATCCACGCCATTTGACTAAACTTTTGTTGCCGCGCTTTTTAATAACTTTTTCAATAACAAATATATCTTGTTCTGTTTTCTGAAGTTTTTGCTCGTAAAAACTGCCAGTTATAGGCTCACCTAATAAATCTTTTAATGAGTATGTAACTGGTATTGTTAAAAGGACTTTATCAACTACAAATACTTCTTCACTCCAGTTATGAGTATACCCTTTCTCAAATGTTTTTTTCGTCAAAGAAATTCTAACTTTATCACCAACTTTAAATTTGTGTCGTCGGTACATGTTTTCGTCTGCTAATATTGGATTTGCAATCGCGTCGTTTGGCGACATTTTACTTTTGCCTAGAGAAATGGATCTGTGTTTCTTCTTATTATACTCGTCAACAATGTTTTGTAAATTGTCAATATATTTGCTCGTATTTTTAGCTGTCAAATATTTGTGGATTTTTTCGTTGAGCGTGCGATTAAATCGCTCGACGATGACGCTTTTTCCCTCATTACCTGTAACATATTTTTTAATATTATTTTGCTCTAAAAACTGTTCAAATTTTTTATTAAAAAACTCCGTTCCATGATCAGTCCAGATTCTATTTAGTTTTCTTTCTGTAGTTGTTATTATTTGTTTTAGCGCATCAGTCATCGATGTCCCTGTTTTATCCGAAACGGGTATACTAAACGCGTATTTGCTAAAAACATCTACAACATTAAAAAGATATCTCTTTAGAGCGCCATCAGCGCCAACGTTAAACTGAGCTAGATTTGAAACATCAACTAAATCTATCGCCCAGATATCATCAACGGCATTTGCGACAACTTTACGTCGCGGCAACTTTTTTTTTTTAGGTTTATGTAGCTCTAAGGCAAGATCATCATATAATTCTTTTTTACCGAGTCCGAGTTTATATTTTGCTCCAATAAAACCCTGGACCAGCCTTCGGTCAACACGTTCTCGCATATTTACAGGTTTCATATCACGAAGTTCGTCTAACATTACTTTATCGCAGCTATGCTTATTCTGTTCGCTGTCTGGAAGTTCAATATCTCTGTAGCAGATATCATGATGCATTGCTGTTGCATCAACTTGATTGTAAGGCTCTTGTCCTGGCAGTGGATTATCGTTTTCGTCAAGTTGTTTATCAAGAGGATTATAAGGTCCAGTATATTTATGGCCAGGCAATGTCCAGCCGCCTTTTGGTTTCAGCAATTTTCCAATAAATTTATGTATATCTATACCTGTTCCAATTATTTCTCTGTTTTTACATTTCTGACAATATGTAACAATTTTTTTTTTGCGCGAGGCATAAATCTCTATCACAATCGCACTCGCATGTCATTATTTATTTTATAACTGACAAATTTTTCAGTCGTCTACTAAAATAATTTCTGGATAACCCGCTCCGGACAACTTTGTTCCTGGCAAAAACATACTTTTTCTTTTTCCACAGATTGCACAAATACTTTTCAGCATTATTCTATTAGTTTTTGTTTTTTTTCTGTTTTTTCGGCTTTATTTTCTGTTTTAGTTTTACACTTAAGACAATATGTTGACATTGTATATTAGTGAGTTCAGATAAAATTTAATGCAATCTCATCATTAGCGTGAGAAGGTTGTTTGTCAAATTGCAAAATAAACTTTAAAAAATCTGGATTTTCGGTCATCTGTTTAATAAACATTACGCAATAATATCCACAAGCGGAAAATCCAATTGGTTGAATTTGATTAGACGAATAATTTATTATTTTCGTAAGAGACTTCGTCTCTAGAGATATTGTCTCTGGAATTCTACTCATATATTTTTTTACTGCGTCACTTGGTGGAATTCCGAACGAGTCAAAATAATTGTTATCAAAAACAGCTACCCAATGTGTACCAGATCCGTCATTAAAATCTTGTGTATTTATAACGCACGAACCTGGCGTCGTTGGAATCGCCGTAAGTTCATCTTTAGAATAAACTCCACTAAATTTTTTTACTTTTTTTTAGTTTGTCAAGTATATCAAACTTACTTAACGCAGACTTCATCTTCTTGTTCCTGGCAACATTGGTCCGCGTCCTACTCCTAAAAGATTTGGCAACAGACTTCCCGCCAATCCTGCTAGTAATGGGGCTATTGGAATAAATCCACCTTTTCGCCTCTGTCGTGTCTTTTTTTTTCGTCGTCTTTCTTTTTGCTGTTTTTCGTTTTTGGCATTATATTTATCAGTCACATAAAATTATTACCATCTACATTCATACGAAAATTTTTTTTATACCACTGCCACGAACGATTCCATGACCTTCAACTGCCTTTTTCATTGCGCCAGATACTGCTCCAGACGCTGCTGCTAATCCTAATGTACCTAACACTGGCAAAATTTTAGGTATTAACGTTCTGGCAATTACAGATAATGCCGGACCAAAGAAACCACCTTGTTTTGACATCGCAGTTATTTGTGCAGCACTTAAATTTAAAACAAAAGGTTTTTTGCGATCGTATTTATTTACTTGTTTTTTGGTTAACATTAATTTTGTTAAAGTACCTAAGGTGTTAGGGTTGACCTTTAATGAAACCTGCCTCTGTTTTGCAACAGCAGCTGCTAATTTTTTAACTTGACCATCAGTTAAATATATTTCTTTTACAATATATTTTGTCATTACATAACAATTACAGATTAAACTTGTACTGACATTTTACCTCCAACAGAGTCAATTGTAACAAATCTATCGCTTATTACTAACACATATATATAAAATGTGCAGCTGGAGCTGCTCCGAGCGTCCATGTAATTTCAATATCAGCTGTACTGTGTACAGCTTGCTCGCTATGTTTACTAACATGAAAATAAAATATCGGATAAAGTGTATGAAATTCCTCTACTGATATCTGAGATCCATCTCCAGCATCTTGATATTTTTGCAGTGCGTCGAGTAAATACATGTACGGTCGAGTAATATTTTTATTAGCGTTATCTGCAAAATTACATTCTATCGCCCTCTCCGGATATTGCTTTGAATTTATTCTAGCATATATTCGTCTAACATCAGCATTATCAAATATCGCATTATTTTGTTGTTGGTTATTACGCCGCGCATGTTGTTGAAATACAACAAATAATTGCCGTGGCTTTTGTTCATTTGATGTTGTTGCTACTCGCCATGTGTAGTCTGTGGTATTTGGAACTGCTGTTTGGTACATTTTACGTTGCTGAAAATAAATTCTGTTTGTGTGTTTTTCCAGCATATCATTTAATTCCGCCATTTTAGTGACAGACGGAGTTATTCTTGGCATCCACAGCGCAAGTTTGTTTATGACAAATTGTACATCAGCTCCACCTGACCTAAACAGGCAGTCATTTTGATCTGATCGATCTAAAATAAGCGTATGTTTAACTCCACGAAATACTTTATTGTAATCGCGACAAAAGCCAAATATTGTACTTAACGGCAGCATCATTGTAATTTGACATGATACTGCTGCAAGTGCCTTTCTCTTAACATAACCTTCATTGTAACGTACATTTCGAAATCCAATTGTGTTAATAATTAAATCTAACATTTCAATGGTAGTAGCAGCCAAATCTGGCGGTGCTATACCAAGATTATTACAAACACCAGTAAGTGAGACTCTTATAGCGTCTGCGTTAGCGCCTGCAGCTGGTTCGTCTATACCTAGCGCAGCAGCATTAGCAATAAGAAAATTTCTTACAATTATAAGATCTGCAGCAGCATCAGCTCCGTGTATTAAAACACCTTTTGAAATAAATTCATTTTTCACAGGAATTATTACACCAGCTCCAGTATCTTTAAACCACATCATATTAGTTGCAGTTGACCTGGAATAGTCGTCAGAAAACGAAATAATATTTAATATTGTACTTGCAACTTGTAAGTGATTTGAAATATATTCGACAGTTTGATTGGCCAGCTGATATCGAGCACCTTTAAATAAACACCAACCATCATTTATAAGAGCTACTTCTGTTCCAGCAGCAATTGCGGCCGGTGCTGCAGGTGCTATCATAATCTGGCCACGAACTTCCAACATTGCTTTATGAGGAAGCAGAAATACGTCTTCGTCTCTAGTATTAAATGTTCTAACGCCAGCCTTGTTAGGTTCGTTAGAATTTTCTTCGAGATATTCAACATATTCAAATTCTGTTACTGTGTCGTCTGTGTCATAAATTTCTGCTAAATCGAGATAATTTTTTACAGACATTTTTTTTTATTTATTAGGTTATACAAAATTTTGAGAGTGAAGCTATTTCGGTGTTGTTACTTTAGATATTAATTTTTGTATAATTTGTTCTCCTCGCGGTGATAAAAGTTTTTTTGTTGTTGTTATCATTGCACGTTGAGTTTCTTTTGTTGGTGCGATTTCTGAAATAGCTTGTTTGATTGTCGGTATACCTCTTTGCGGTGCGCCTTTTATTTTATCAGCTATTTTTTGTCCCACAGCAGTTCCAGCAGCAGATGCAGCTCCAGTTGCAAAAGCTTTTGACACGTCAAGTGCAATTGGTGCAACTTTATGAGCTATTCCTGGAACATTTTCTATAATTTTAGCAAATATATTTCCCAAAAATCCTCCTACTATTTTTCTTCGATAAACTTTTTTCTCTGTTTCATTATATCTGAGGTTGCATAATTTTATTGTTTTAGAAAATATGTTTACTATTGTTCTCGTAAGTGTAAATAATAAGTAACAATTTCATTGTTAAAATATAACTGTCTTCCAGACTGATCTGTCAACTGCATATTTACTTCTGTTATTTGATTTTCAACGTTTAACGGATAATAAATAACTTGACGTGGATTAATTTGCATAAGAGATCCAGATGGAACTTCTGGTGAAAAACTGTATATTGTTTGTCCTTTACTACCTAAGGCTGAATAAGATCCAGATGCAATAGAGCAATTTACTAATATTGCGTTTACATCAGTTATATTTACTGGCAGTTGGCCGTCATACGTTTCGGGATTATCACGATTAAGAGCAGGATATATATAATTATAAAATCCTATTAGTGGTGCGATACTTGTTTGCGATACAAGACTAACTGTTATATCTTTTAATTTTATTCTAGCGCGTAACGTATTATAATTTGGTGTAAGCTCAAAATTATCAGCGATACCTTTTTTTTTTTGTTATAAGTTCTTTTATTATTTTATTTAGATCAGTGACATTATAAGCTCCTTGTGAAATTTTAATTGTTTTCCACGTGACAAATGGTGAAGTATGTATAGGAACAGTAAATGTAAATTCATCATTTACTCCAGTTTTTACATTAGCCATAGCATGCCAACAAGTGCAGTAAATTAGTCCAATTTCATATTGTTTTTCACGATCTAGTTCTATTGGCGGAATATACTTTACATAAAAATTTGCGCTATCTTTATCAGATTGGCTAGAGTCTAGTAATAATGTTGCTGACATTTATTATTATATTTTTATAAAATTAAATCGCCTTGATTTGTATCAAATCAAGGTGTAAAGTTTCGTATTCGTCAGATGTTAATAAATTTCCCGATCTCTAATTATCAAGTATGTCAGTAATTTCATTGTCAATTTCAGCACCAACATTTCCAGCTTCTTTTGATGATATCAATAACATTAATCTGCCTATCATTTCAGTAACTGATGAAAATATTCTAACTCCAGTTCCTTTTTCTTCTTCTCTATATTGTTTTACACGACCTTCATCAAGTTTAAAAAATTTCCTTTTAAAACCCCACCCTCTACCAAAAGGTTTTTTTCTACTGTCTTGTGCTGTTCTTTCGACAAGTATAGCGATAACACCATATCTCATTCTATCATAAAGTGGAAGCATATTTCTATCTCCTATGGCTGTGTTTAACTCATTTTTAGCAGTAACACCATCTCTCATTATTTCATTTAAATTATGAATAAATTTCTCAAATTCTTCATCACTCCATTTACTTATATTATCAAGATCTTTTATATTATTTTCCTCTAAAAATTTATTATATTCATCCTCTGTTATATCATTATTTACTTGTTTTATATACCATCGTCTTTGATCTTCAGTAGTTCCCATAAGCTTTACCGTCAACTTGCTAACTCTTTCTTGCTCCTTTTCAACATCCTCTAATTTTTCTGATAAATTTTTTAGAATATTTTTAATCTCTATTGTAGCTAAACCTGCTAGTCTTTGTTCAAATTCTAGTGGATTATTAATTAGCCAATCTAGTGCAGCTTGTTTTGCAACCGGATCAGCTATATTTGCTACAAGTGCCTCAGCTAATCTTCTTTTTTCTTCTTCAGATCTCAATAATTCTTCCAGCAGCTGCTTCTTGTTGTTCTTTAACTAGTCCGAGTAAACCTTTTTCTTGTAATTTTTTAAGTTCTTCTTCTGATAATGGTTTAGTTTCAGGTTGTTTTCCAAGTAATGCTTCAGTAATTGGTTTGAGAGCGGCGGCTGTTGTTTCTGCTGCAGCCACTTGACCACGTCGTGCTTGCTGTACTTGCTGCTTAAATTTTGCCTGAGATTGCGCAAGTTTTTTTTAGATTTTCTATATGTTTTCTGTACTTTGCTTGTCTTTCCATTAATTATATACTATTTTCTATAAAAATTATTGTAGATATTTTTCAATACAACAGCGAAACATTTTACTCGTATCATTTGTTAATTTATCAAACAAAAAAAGTCATATTTATTTGCCGTTGCTTTATGATATAATTCAATAAATTTATCTTTTGTTACATCGCCACATTGCTCGTTCACGATATTTCTAACGTCAACATTGTCAAGTCCTGGAAATAACATAAAACAACCAGTATTTCGCCTAATAAATCTGTCAACATTATAAAAACCTTGGGCGAGATAAATAGAATTACATTTTTTATTATGTGGTAATGAAAAATATGATCTTATTTTATTCATTTCTTCGTTGTTTAGTGGAATATGATCAAAAACAACTATCTTGTGTTCGGACGAATCAAGTTGATTAACTGGAACAAGTTCATCTGGTTGTTTGATAACAAAAAAATCTTTGCCAGCCTCAAGATCATCATGAAGTTTGTAATTTTAATTGTTGAGTAGCTCGTACTTATCCTGTTGCGGATTAATTGTGTAAATATAAACGCGATCGTAGTTAAAATTATCTCCTAGAAGTAAATTCATAAGCAAGTTTGTTTTCCCCGATCCAGTTCTTCCAACAATAAGATAATGACAATCTGGAAGTTCATTGTTATGTTTATGTTTCACCAACCACTCTGTATCAAAATTTAATATCAACGATTTTGCCATTATTGTTATACAATTTTATGTTGTATAAAAAAATTGTCAGATGATAAATAAATAATGAGCTATTATACAAAATTTGGAACATTAGTAGGAGATTCAACGGCTGAAAGTACAACAATAACAGACAGTAAGGTTGATTTATAAGGGTTTCTAAAAAAATCCGGCGACACAATGACAGGAAACTTGTTTATGTCAAATCAATGAGTACTAGAGTTAGAAACAGATTATCCACCAATAAATGTCGTTAATACACAAGCTGTTAGTTATGCACAACTTAAATTAGTTGACGATAATAAACTAGATAAATCTGGTGGAACTTTAAGCGGTAACTTAGATATGTCAGGGAAAAAAATTATAAATTTGGAGACCAGGTATCCACCAGCAAACTTAAATCAAACTCAAGCGGTAAGTTATTTACAGTTGAAATATGTTGATGATAATAAACTTGATAAAATAGGTGGGATAGTTACAGGTAATATCAACATGTCAGGAAAAAATTATAAATTTGGAGATTGTATATCCGCCAGAAAACTTAAATCAAACACAAGCTGTAAGTTATGCACAACTAAAACCTGTTGACGATAATAAACTTAACAAAGCCGGTGGGATAGTTAGAGGTAATATCAACATGTCAGGAAAATTTTTTATAAATTTAGAGACTACATATCTGCCAGAAAACTTAAATCAAACACAAGCTGTAAGTTATGCGCAACTAAAATCTGTTGACAATAATAAACTTAACAAAGCCGGCGACACAGTGGGAGGTAACCTGATAATGTGTAATAACTCAAAAATAACTGGATTACCAATAACCTCACCACCAGCTAATGAAACCGATGCTATTAGTCATGCTCAGTTAAAAGATGAACTTACCCCATATTTTAAGAAATCCGGTGGACCAATGTCGGGTAACATAAATATGAAAGCAAACAAGATAATGACGACTTACGTTCTGGTTAACCCTAACGATCTGACAAATAAAGCTTATGTTGACAGTCTGTCTAGTAGTGTAAAATGAACCAAAAATAATGTTGGATATGTTCCAATATTGTTTAAGGCAACTGTCCATCGAGTTGGGTTTGAGGTAAGTGCATCAGCATATTATCCTGAAAATTATCCTCATTACGCTTTCTCTGATAAATAAGAATGGACTACTAACGGAGAAGTTGAAAATGTTTGGATCAAAATTAAATGTCCCACTGCAGTTGCTATTTGGCAATTTCATTTGCGAGGTCGATTAAACTCTAATGTTGGTCGAATTTATAATTGGCAATTGGAAGGACCAAACAGTGATATCGACTGGGCAACATTATATAGTACAGCAAATACATATATTAGAACAGCACAATATTTTACAATCCAGACAGAAAACACTGTTAACAAGTACTTACATTTCCGAGTTTATGTTATCGCTGCTGAACATCCATTTCCAGGACTGACAGCATTTCAGATATATACACTTGATGATCAGATATGATCATTGTGAACAAATTTAATCTAATGCTATAAAATAATGACAACACAGTGGTTTATAGATGTTGCGAGAAAATTTTATGATTATATTTTTAACCCTAAAATAAATGTTTGGGACGAATCATTATCAGCATGTGTAATAAATACCAGAAAAAAATTTTCAGTTCGAATGGTAAACTCTCCATTATCAGAGGAAGAAAAAAATTTTATTCTTGTTATGCATATGCGAGGGCCACAACTGAAAAAAGCAATAGAAAACTTTGACATTATAAGCAGATACTGTCATCCTGACGATTGCCTAGAAGAACATAAACAAGTTGAAATTATATTTAAAAAAATGTTGCTCGAGCTTGATTTTGGAAATTTGGATTTGATAATAAAATCAGACTTAATAAAAATACGAGCTTACGTTGAAAGAGATGATGTAAAAACATCTGTAAAAGCTAGCCATGATTATCTCGACAGACTAGCAGAATCTGTGATAATAGGAATAAAAAGAAACAGGAAGTTATATAGTAGTTTTTCAAAACGAAACATTTTTAAGCATCTCGGCCTGTACTACCATGACAAAGAAACCTTAATTAAAATTGTTACTATAACACCAGACATGGAGTTACTTTATAAAGCGTACTGAAATGCAATTTTGCCAATGATACGTAAAAAAGACCCAGAATTTGAGCCGATTATTGTTGATAAGTCTCTAAAAATAATCAAAGATTTTGACGATGAAATTAGTGATCTTAATGATATTGAGCGAGAAAAGTTTTTTGATAAAGTCGATCAAACAAATTTGGAAATAAAAATTGATTCTTATTACGACATAAGTGAAGAAGATGATATTACATTTCCATCAATCCAGCGCTCTAAACAATTGTTATTACAAAATTATTACAATGAAATTGAGAAAATACTCACAAAACCATATGAAAAATTAATATTAAAAGTAGCTTCTGCTATTGGTCTGCTAACAATTGAACTAAAATTACTCAAAAAATTAATGCTAGCAAATTTTATAGTCGCATATGCAATTATCAGACAACATCTTGTTCTCAAAAATTTCACGTTAGATCAAATAAGTTCGGTATTAGGGTATATTGATAAAACAGAAAGCGATTACAGTAATTTGGTGAATGAAACAGATTTGTATGAACATTTAACATTAGGAAATACTTTTGACTCATACGATTGGTTAAAGATAACAGATGCACGATATAAGGATACTTCGTCAGATGTTTATAACAAATACAGAGAATTTATAGTTCATCCTAAAAATAATAAATTCCGTTAGTTTCTCGATTCGATTGCTGGTGCTAGAACTTTTGTTTTTGTGTAAAAAAATTGTATAGTGAAAAAACATGTCATCGATTTCAGTCACATTTCAGAAGAAATTCCAAAACAAAATGTTGACGCGCTAGTAAAATATTATAAATTTTATCATAAAACCCTCTGGTGTGTAAAAGAATGTTATAAATACTACCGTAGAATATTTCAAGTAATATCGTATTTGCCATTGTTAATGACTAGCTCTGGTATAATTTCAAGTGGAGCATCATTAAATCCGTTTTTTGTTAATAATATCCGGTGTTGGTGTTTCTCTTCTAACAGCGTGTAAAAAAATTGAGCCTCGTCTTGTGACTAAAAAAAATGCTTGTAAAACAGCAAGTATCACCTATAAAAAAATTACTTGATCAGATACGATCTTATTTGCAGGGTATAAAACATGATATGGACGATTTAATACGCGAGTTCCGTATGATTGACAGTATGTTAACACATTCTGCCAATGAGAGTCAGCAGATATGAAAAAGATCATCATAAAATATGGGTTACAACAGTAGATGTTTAATTTTATACAGCTTTAGAAATATAATTATCAAATAAAATATCAACCATATTGTCAATAAATGTCATCACATCATCTGCCCAACCTCTTATTCTCATATAATTTTCAGTCGCGAATAACCACACTGACCCATATTTTGGTGATATATGATATCCAACTTTTTTAATACAATCGCTTATTATTTTAGGTTTTATACCAGTATAACTTGAGGCTGATTTGATTGAATTAAATCTCTTACAAAATTTGTTTGTCAGATCGAACCCAACATGTCGGATTGAATGACAGAATGACATTATATAATATTTCATTTGTTTAATGTGAAATTTTGTCTAAACTATAAAAATAATAACATTACTTTTTTTAGCTAATAAGTATAGGGGCTGTAATAGTAGTAGATGTAGTTGAGTTGTTCCTATCCCAGAGACCCCCTACCCTGGACAAAACATATTTTGTTAGAAATATGAAAGTCATCATTTTAAGCTAAAAAAGGATGCTGACAAAAATTTTAACGTATAAAGTTTTGGCGGGTAGGGGGTCTCTGGAATTAGGAACCTCAAACTACATCTACTACTATCGCAATCAAAGGAAGAATGGGGTATTGTTGATGAAATTCTAGCCTGCAGTCAGCATCGTGGCAAGCGTGTTTATAGAGTTAAATGGCGAGATTTCCCCAAGTCAGCATGGGAACCTGAGGAAACTTTACTGCAGTTTTTACTCTGGGAATTTCATGTAGTAAAAACACTAAAAAGAAAGAGAAAAAGGTTTGCAAAGTGAAGATTCCAAATGGACTTGATCAATTAGTTCTTAGGTATAGACTCATTGTATTTATTTTGCTGTGCTATACTTTCCTATCAACTTTTTCTTCCATATCTTTCCTACATGTCTTCCTTCCTATGGTATAGCAGAATAGATGTATAAATTCCACACTTGGACTATTGACAGCTAAGTTGCACATTCCAAATGGATTATTCCTTGCAGACAGATAACTTCCTGTAATTTTAAAGCAGTTTATCGTACAATGTCAGTGCCAATTCTTGTTTGGTTCAAGACAGTCTTGAAATCCATGTGGTAGCTGCAGATAACATTCAAAGTGATGTGACATTCATGGAACATTATAAAATGTACTGTAGATTGGTGAGAAGTCAGACATTTATGGAACTGTCGTTCATATGACTTTTGGTAGACAAGATGATATAGAAATTATTAGTCTGATTAATATTTGAGTGTTTGAAACTATTTAGCATGTACATGTATCAAGATATTTACCTAAAATTAGCATCTATAAGACCTCTTGGGACTATCAAGTTATTTCTGTGTCTAATTGAAAAGGCTGTAATAAATTGCAATATTGTTGTACCTTAGTACACTGCACTATGGAATATAAATTCTGTTAATGGAGTAGATTTTGTAGGTTTGTAGTGTGCAAGGAGGTGTGTGTGAACACTGATGCCAGGTAAAACACTATTAAATACATGTTTAATCCAATTTATTCAATAGGTTTACCAAAGCAATTGTATTTTATAAAAATTTGGGGACCAAATTTTGCTAGGCTGGAGGGACATATTGTGAAGGGGGGAGTGACGGACATGAAGACGTGTGTGTGTGTGTGCCCCTGTGTTAATTGATTTGGTGATCATTATCTAGAGGATGACCTCCCTTGATGTTATTACCCAGTGTGAATAGATAGATAGAGCATTGACAGAGAACTAAGCAAGACTATTGAGAAGAAATATACAAATACGAGCCCTCTTAAACAATAAAATAAAATAAAATAAATTTAATTAACTAATACATAAACTAAAATTGCAATTTACAATCCAACAGATTTACATTAATGGAATTTAATAGCAGTGTTCAATTTACGGATTCGTTCATCATAGTAACGAGTGGTGAAAAGACTACAATGTCCACGCCTGACTTGCATCACCTGGCGTTGTTCTCTCTTGACTTTGTGTATTCCACATCTAGCGTATATGCTTGGTTCTTCCTCTTGACCCTTCTATTCTGAACTCTCTATTTGCATACTTCCCTCTTGGACTGTCCTCATCGGTTTCTTGGGAGGAATATAGAAAGTTGTTCTCTTAAATGACAAGATTACGACTAAAGCTTATATGTTCACCACCTATACGTATATATAAATTCTCTTACTCCCGTTATTGAGAGACGTAAGTAGCTATCCACACTGCCTAAATTCTGACATACAATGACCTTAACGATTAACAGTCCTTACAAATTTACTGTATTTGAGGTAAGGTACAATCATTATCTCTAGTACAAATGACTATTGCAATATACATCCAAGTCTGACCTTAATTAAATAGTTCATCGCTCTTGCTCCACGCCTAGCTAGAAATTAACACGCGCAGTGTTTACAAACAATGCTGCTGTATAGATCTGCATACATTACTATACGACTTCGTAGACCTAGTTAGTCAGTTCCACTCAAGATAAATGCTCGATTATTATTGCATGAGATTCACTAAATTCTAGCTTACAGTAACCAATAACCTGCAAGATCATTTAAGCATTACAAAATCATATATAAATATGTAATTATCATTAACTCACTATAAACTGTATCATCCTACAGACAAAGGAAATTAATTCATAAATCCCTAAATCATATTATCATTAACTCATGATAAAGAGCATCATACTACAGACAAAGGAATTTAATTCATAAATCCCTATAAAAGCATATCAAACACATTTGCATAAAACCAAACAACAAAATAGAAAATTACATGGAAATTAAAATTGCGTACCTTAATGCTGTTTCTTTTCCACACAAACCATGCATCCTAGCACTATAGCCTGTCTTTTTCTTTCAAGACACCTGTCTGGCCTCTTTACTTTTTAATGAGGGAAACACTATTATGTTAGGTTTCCGATGGAGTCAACCAGACTTCTCTCAAGCAAGATTTCTGACTAAAGAATTTTGAGCAAGTCGCTACCTTAAATTCCCCATTATTTCTAAAGTGTATGCCTTAATTTTAACTGAACAATCGAAAGCAACTGTTCCTAAATTTTCCCCAAAATAATCATGTCTTTTGTCTGTTTTTGACAGCCTAGAATATGATGCAGTTAGCTTTCCTTTGAAGATAAATCTTTTTACATGCGGTTCTTTACAACCGATATGGTCGGTAATTCTAATGTACTCTCTGCAAGATACTGTTACGATGACTGGGTCAATTCCACTGAAGTTTAAACATAGGCCCTTTTATGTTTCAGAGATGAAATAAGGGAAATGTCAAAGTGAACTTTCTTAAAGACATTTCCTTGGCTTGACTATGATAAAAATTTAATGCACAATTTATTCAACTTGAAGATTCAATACTTCTTCAAAATTTGACACATTACACATATTATAGGTCTAAATTTATTTGTTTCAGGTGCTATGGTATTTTGTATAAGTTTTAGAAGAGAAGATGTATTTGTGTTTAAATTTTGTAAATTCTCCATAAATTTAATAATAGTATATCTATGATAGACTAGTAGCTGTTTAGTCATTGTTAAATTCAGAGGCTAAAATCCTGGGTGAATACGATATTATCAGCAGCCACTCCAAGGCAAAGGTGAAAAGTAACAGTGCTAGCTGAGAAATTGAAACAAAGGAGTCAGTAGGACACTTGGATTATGTGTTTGTAAAGCTAAATTAAAATCAATTGTAGCAAGTTTGCCTTAATACTTAAACACAAAAATTAGTGACCAGTTGTGGGGAAAAATTAATCTCTTTTAGTAGGTATAATGTGCTTAAAATAGAGTTGGGTAGTTATAGTTTAATTTTGAATTAATTTGCTGATAAGGATAAAGTTTACAAGTAATTTCCTACTTAATATTATATTTTTGAAAATTCTAACTTACAGTATCAGTGGGAAAAGAGTGTCAATGGAGAGTAGATATATGACTTTACTTTGGATTACATAATTTAGATTTTGTGCATTTTGATATGTAGATTAGAGTTAGATAAAGGGTCTGCATCTAACACAGTCAGACCAGAAGTTTAGTTTAGAAAAGGTCTTCAGGGAATGCTGTCTGTGAAGTGCGCTAGGATTGTTTTTAAGCCCAGTCAAACATAATGTAAGGGAGTCAGCATGAAGAACTAGAGGTATCAGAGTTACATTAAATGTAGAAAAGAAAAACCCTCTTGCTTGTGACTAATTCCCCATAGCGCAGTTCCATCAAAGAGACGCTACTACACCATTTTCACATCTGCCTTGCGTACTGATTGAATAACATCATCCCTAAACATCATAGATGATGTCATGGTGTTCATATTGCAAAAAAGATTAGAATATTTTCATTTTAAATGTGGGCATACCATGTACTGCTTTCTAAGGAATAAAAATAGTACTGTATTGCATGCCTCATGAGATAAAAGCATCTGAAATCTAGCTTTAGGCCTCAACATTTGTGGTAGTGTGTGACTTTACCAAGTTGGTCAGTAACAATAGGCACAGTGAAGCATATATCCCTAAAGGTTTTATGATTTTTCATTTTTATATTATTTCAAAATTCTTGATTAACATGGATGGGGGCCCCCAACTTATCTCAATTTTCTGGGATCTTGTACTTCTTTACAATGACACCTGTTGCACAATGAGAAGTGCTACATTTATCAACTCCGCCAAAGATGTTAAAATGGGATCTCCATTTTGGGGAGCTATCAGTTTGGGCAAATGCCACATGGAGTCATGATTGCTTGTACATGGACCATTGTTATCTGACCTTAAATTCCATATTTATCTTGTATGTTAAAGAAATTTGATTAAGTGATCTATAACATGAAAGGTGCTCTATGTCCCTTCACTTTCCACCTGTACATGTAATTCTGATAAACTTTCACCAGTACAGCTTTCAATATTTTAGCCATATTTGGAGGCATTACATTTATGTGTGTGCAACCTGGATAGACTCAGATCTGCTATCACATGATGTACTGCCAGACCTGGGTCTATGCATTTTGGTATGAGTAATCAGTAGAACAGACAGTATAGATCAGGCATGGGCACCTTCCTCCAGGGCACAGGCCAGATAAGTGATATTTAAAGCCACACCCTATGATGTAAATCAGCTGATAAAACTAGGTCATGAGCTAGATATGGCCATATTTTGCCTACTCCTGGTATAGATCCTGATTTGCCAGTGCATTGTGTGACAGCAGATCAGGGTCTGTGGTGTTTGCAGTTGGACTTGACTTCTAAGCAAGTATATATGGTCAACCTTTAAATTTACAGCATTTTTAACTTTGGATATCATCAAATTATAAAGTTTTAAGATATATAGCTTTTTATTACTAACTGGGAAACATTCAGTGAGAAATGGAATCTCTACCTATATTTTGTATCAGATATTTCATTTTCATTGCTTTGACTTGATAATATTTATTTCTTTAAGATATTGTTGTTCTGAATTGTAATTTAAGTGCATATGTGAACTTAAAAATTGTACTTTGGAGTTTTGAGATATAAAGTTAGGGAAAGGCACCCATCACTGGTCATTGTTGACCTTGCCTTCCTATTTTATGATCAAACTTTAATGAGAAGAATGACTTTTTGATAAAGGAAAGGTAATTTTTCACAGTAATTTTAGGATTTTGTGATTTTTGGCCTATTAAAAAACTTGCCTCAAAGTTTAAATATAGTGATTAGCATGTAATCTGCTTGACCATGAAAATTAGTTTTAAAGAAGTTGTCAGATATTCACATGTTTTGTTTGATTCATGTGAAAAATCAAATACATGTTGACTATATAATGTAGATTGTGACTTCCTGAATTAGATAAGAGAGTATTGGAAAGGATATCATGCAGTACTGTGCAAATATTTCTTGTATATAACAGGGCTCAGATCCACTCATCTCCACAGCACGGGGCAAGCTGCAGACCAGAAGAGCCAAACTGAATGATCAGATTAACCGTGAACTTCGAATGAGAACAGGAGCTGAAAACCTTTTCAAGTAAGTAAATATGACACAAGCCCTATCAGGTTAAGTGTCCTTAGGATTTGCATGTTTTGTTATAACTAAGTACAAATCGTTTAGCCTGTAATCACTAGAAGTAGAGCAAACTCTGATACATGTATTTGTTTCTCATTTTGAAAATTTAAAATCTGTTACATGTAAGATTAAAATTGTAGATAATCAAGAAAAAAATGCCAGATATACATTTGCATTATTTTTTCATGCATGCATATTTAAAAAAAAAATAATCTACTTTTATTATAAGATAAGCAGGCAATTTTACATCATTTCTACTGCAGTTGAGCAATGATAGGCACTTATGGGCCTGTTGTTTCTTAACTGTACAGTTGCTACATAGACTCATTTTAAACTGACAGACGTAAATAAAATTGTCTCTTTGTTTACAGTTATTTGTATATTGACTATACTAATGATGGTTTGGTTTCCAAATTTCAGAGCCGAAGTTATTTATATATTTACAAATTTCAGAGCCACTGATAACAAAAGACTGAAAGAACTTGTTGCTGTAGAACTCTCATTCTTTAACTCCAATATTCAACTTCTGAAGGAAGAACTTACTGACCTCAACAGCAGTGTGACCATCTATCAACTTAAGGGGTAGGTGTAACACTATTCAGCTGAGCGGTATCAAATTTGTCTTGCCTGCCTGAGCAGATAGTGAGACAAAGCTATTAATTCAAAGGCAGCAACATTAGACCATTAACAATTTTAAGACCTTGTGGGGTTTTTTTTGGTTTTTTCATGTCACATATTTTTAGGCATGACATATTCTTCCATTTGTGGACAGAACTTGCTGTCTGTATATGACTATTTAAATGCTATTGTCATCAGATTAAAACCAAGATCTCTGACATACTGTATGTACCTGCTTGTGAGTCAAATTGCAAATAACAAAGATCCGGATGGTCCATAGCATAATGTGCCTGCAGATCAGGGTCTGTATTGTTTGTTTTACTGATTACTCCTAACAAACTGCACAGACTCAGATCTGCCTGCACATTATGTGACAGCAGATCTTGGTCTATGTAGTTTTCAGTTTGACTCGTAAGCAAGTATATATGGTAATGGAGATCTGAGAGGCAATGATAAAAGTTAATGTTCTGGTGACTTTTTGATTTTCTTGTCCAATTATTGTTAGTAACCTCTCAGATAAAGCATTGATTCAGAAGTTTGAAAGCTGTAATTTGATTGGTTAATTAAAAGGTTAGCAGAACATGACCTCATACTTGTGCCTGTCAGATGAACTCATTAATAAGTAGATCTCAGTTTTAATAAGATTGCTGTACAGACATTGCAAATTATGCAAGAGTAAATTGTTTTAGTACCAGAAAACTGGGCATGATACATGATGACTGAAATACCAGTACTGCTTATTTGATCAATAAATGCCAAAAAAAAAGTCTGATCCACCATCTTTCTGGTAGTTGATTTGCCATTCTAAATTGAGGGTGAAAACCATGAGATATCTTTTTCTTCTTGTCAGATTGCTTTTATTCCATCAGTCTCATGCCATTTAGCCTAAAATCTTTGTGAAGATTCATTTACAGTGTTTAATTGGAATACAGTATAGTTCTGATAGAGACAACATG
Organism: Megalonaias nervosa; assembly: GCA_016617855.1. NCBI lineage: Eukaryota > Metazoa > Mollusca > Bivalvia > Unionida > Unionidae > Megalonaias > Megalonaias nervosa. Next base: position 132,226 of record JAECUM010093065.1, read on the forward strand.
TTGGTGTTTTCTACAGTGGAATCCAAGACTTTTAAACTCCCTTCTTGGTAGAGACCATGCTATATAGGAATCCTTATGTCCATTGTTTTTTCTATCAAGCATACAATCTTGGTAGCACAACTAGACCTGCAAGTTTTTTATGGATTATCATGAAATTCGTCCAACATCAGTATGTGAGAAATCTTGCCAGTAGCTTCCCTTGGTTCAATGGTTTTTCCTGGGGTTTTCCAGGTTCTTCCTCCACCAAAAATACTTGCTGCCATGTATAACCTGTTGTGTGCCAGGGGATGGCGTTAAACCCATAACAACCAACAAATTTGGCAAATATTATGGTCATCACCTGAAAATGTGCTTCTCAGCTGTGCCTCCCCCCCGTAGCTAGTTCAACAATTTTTTTTTTAACAAGTTAGTGGCCATTTTTAATTGCAGCTGAATGCAGTGTATGACGAAATCAGCTAGTCTCACATTTATTAACAGATCGCCATGAAAATAGATAAATGTTATAATCATCATATGAAGGTGCGCATGTCAACAAATCACTTTTCTATGGCAAATTTTGTAGGAGTTATTGCCCTTTTTGTTGTGTAGTTTTTTGCCGTGTATGACAATCTTGTGAACGCAGCTAGTCTCACATTTAAATGGATTGCCATGAAACATGAACAATATGAACATCAACTGAAGACGCACATTTCAACAAGTCACAGTGCTTCTCTGATATTTATTAGAGTTATTGCCCTTTTAGATTTGGAAACTGCTGTAGTGGATGACAGAATCTTTGGTACACAACCAGTCTCATTTTTTGTAGAATCTTGGAGAAAATACTGATTAAAGATTCACATATTTGACACATCTTGTACTGCAAAGATTTCTTTACAGTTTTTATTGTTTTGACTTTCAGCTTGATGCTATATACATCTAAAACCTGACTGCATAACTTGAACTTTTTGGTTTCACTGCCTTTAATTTTCATTGAAAAATACTTAATTCAGTTAACTTTAATACCATTAATTTTAGCCATTTATGAATCCTAATTTCTTTGTTTTAGACATATAATTTAATTATTTTTTAGTCTTTACTAAAAACATTAAATTAAAAAATTGATATGAAATCATGTTAACATGAATTTTGCAGAAGTTGGCAGTATTACAGAATTGAGTAAATACAGTGACTTTTGCAGTTTTTAGTGGATTGCTGTGAAACTTAGTATATATTATACTAATTGCCAGAAGATATGCATGCTGACAATAAATTTTATTCAAGCTATTTTTAGAAGTGATTTGCCTTTTTTATTGTTGACTACTTAATGGGTGGGTGGGGGGAATGCATGAGATATGTGTCTATATTTACTTGAGCAAATTGCTAATTATTCCTGAAGTTTATATGGGAGTTTGATTTTGTAAAGTGAATCTGCCATCTTTCTATGTTTATCATTGGAAAAAGAGGTTAGACTGAACCTGCCGTTCTAAATCTGCCACTGATTTTCTGCTAATATATTTGTGCTCATCTTTTATCAGAGCATATGACTGTGGTTCCAGATGTTTAAAAAAGAGGAGAAAACTTGGAATGCTTGCATTTAAATGCCAATGTTGTGTTGCCAGGTAAAAGGGGTGGTAGATGCGGGGTGGGAGATGGTGGATTTGATTGCACTTACAGTTGTGCCTTTGGATTAGGTATTAGGTATAATTTGCTTCAGCTGACATTGGTGCAGTTGAATACTATTATCTGTTGAGAAGTTAAGTAGTGATTGGACTGGTTTCAATAGCTCTCAGTCACCCCATGCTGTTTTGGGACAAGCTCCAGTCCATAGAAAGACTTGAATCTTTTTTATAAGTCTGCCGTTTGGCACGGCGTATTATTATCAAACTTTGTTGATAGCTTGCACATGTGATAAGAAAGCCTATAGATTTTATAGTCACAGACTGGAAGAAGAAAAATGGTTTCCACACAATAACATTAGTTTGACATCATATACTTGAATAAAATATTGTGGATAGCTTGCACATGGGGTAAGGATGAGCATATTGATTTGAGGTCAAAAGATCAAAGGTCAAGGTCACTGTGACTCAAAGAAGAAAAATGGCTTCTGTACAATGACATCACTTCTCTGTTAGACCTGTACCAAACTTTGTTAATAGTCCACCTTGGGTAAGGAAGGAACTAAGATGCTAACCTGACTAAGCTTTGTTGATGGCTTGCACTTGTAGTAATAAAGAAACCTTTAGATTCTGTAGTCTAGGGGTCGAAAGTTACAGTCATGGTAAGTGTAATAAGTAAATAGTGGCTTTTGTGAAGTAACTTATTTTTAAGACCACATACCTTGACCAAAGGTCCAGGTCATTGAGACCCATTGGTCAATAATCTCCAGTCATCCATGGTTTCTGTATAGAGGACTATTAAGCATGGGGTGATCCTCTAATATGTCATTCACTGTATTCCTGTTGTAAATGCAGGTAGTCATGCATATTGAACCTTTCTTATTTTGTTAAAAAAAATTATCTATTATTACTGTCCTTTTACAGAAGCAAACATGTACCCATGATTCCATTAGGACTAAAAGAAACAAAGGAAGTTGATTTCTCACAGGCTATAGGCGTAAGTAAAGTAGTTTTCTTTTTCAGATATATTACCTGATCATAATAAATTAGGAATACATTCATAGCATCACAAATGTAGCCCTGTCTAGTTTAGATGGATGTTCACCATGTGTTGTAGCATGCTGTAGCAATAAAAGTGCTAAAAAGGTGTCTGCCGGATGAGATGAAAGTCTGACAAGATTTGTTTCCCGATGGATGAGTGATTGGCACCAAATCCTGTCAGTCATTAGTTACTACTTCCATTTAGTGCCTTTTGCCATTTTAATGACCCTTTGAAGTTTTTTTCACCTAGGGGAATTATGCTCCATCTGTCTTCATACACTCACTCTGTCATAACTGTAGATGAATATTTGTGCACTTTAGTTGTCTAATTTTTGTGGGACCCCAGCAAGCCCAGCCCTAGGGCAAGGTGAACGAGGCAATCGCCTTGGGCCCCACACTTCACCGCAATGCAGTTTTGTTGCTTGGGGCCCCGCACTCATCACTTGCTGCCTTGGGCCCCACACATCCTAGGGCCGGGCCTGGACCCCAGGTGCCCTAGTGGTCTTAAGGTGCTTGTCTTTACAGATCACTCACACATCTTACATCTGTCCATGTGAGTTGGAGTATTGGCTCAGCCAGCATGGGAATGTGAAAAAGTTTGTCAGTAGCTTCGCATGAGTTGGTGGTTCTTCACAGGTTCCTCACCAAATATACTAGCTGCCATGTATAGCCAATAGTATGCTGAAAAATGGCATTAAACCCCATAAAACCAAACACGAAAACTAATTATTTTTGTTGTACAATAAGCTCAATGGTGCCATCCTAATAGCCACCCTTTGATCTATTGTACTTGCAATTTGTCTCTGTACTTTTTTCTTAAGCTTTAACTAGTTAATGATCATTTATTTCCAGCAAGAAGATCATTTTTGTAATTTTCACTGGCATTTATCTTAAATTCATAGCTTCTACTTCACAGTAAACTGGTCATAATGCTTGACTGATTTCAGCAATGTATGCCTTTGTTTTGTTATCTGTGATGCTTGACTGATTTCACCAGTGTATGCTATTGTTTCATTATCTGTGATGCTTGACTGATTTCACCAGTGTATGCTATTGTTTTGTTATCTATAAATTTAGGTATCAACAATAATGGGTTGGATTAAGGTGCCATGTTCAAGAAATTCAGGCTGGCAGAAGGAAATCACCCCGCTCTGTAAGCTCTATGGCAGTGGCATCCAACCTTTTTTGGCTGCATCCAAAACAGAAAAACATCCAAAACAGGAAAAGGACCGCCTACATGGTTGCAAGCCACACAGTTTGAAAGACTGGGCTGCATGCTGCCTGTGGGCTATGTGTTTGACATGCCTGCTGTATTGTACATCATTTGAATCATATTTACAACATTTGATCTACTTTAGTGTCAAATTCACATTCAAGTCCACATCAGAGGTAAACTCAAAAATATAGAGGACTCGCTGTCTGATGGTTTGAGCTGATACACGTTGTAGTCTATTTGCTAAATGGCTTTCAGCCCAGTTCACATCTGTGGGGATTAACCTCTTGTTGCCTCATTGTGATTGAATCTATCAAAAAACAAATTTCATCATTGTTTCAGATTCCCTTTCCACAATTAAAAGCTTTGCAAAACCTTATATTTGACAAACTGTTAACAACTCTGATCTTACAGAGACATGATTTGCTCATATTGTCGGAAAAAGTATCATGTACTGTTGTATGATTCATGACTTTGGTATTAAGGGTCATGAAATGTCAGTAAAGCAGACAAAACTGTCACGTGTTTCTGAATGGAAGATTCCAAATAGTGATTTCAAATTTTATATAAATTGGCATAATGTGAATACAAATTTCACAAAAGGTTCGTTCATCAAACTCTTTAATGGATTATGGCATCTCTCGAAGAACAAATCACAGAGATGAGTGTGCCGATTGCATGTAGGGCATGCATACATAACTCACGCATACCTCCTAAAAGGGTGAACCCTGACCCAAGTGCCAGTGTTGCACATACGATCCCAAGGGCAGGGAACACTGTGTCCCTTTCCATCCAAATCTGGAGGACACACACGATTTTAGTGGAACAAATGAAAATAATAGTACATAATCCAATAATAGTGCTATAAAAGGTGAGATAATCTTGGTTACATTATTTTAAAATAGATATTCATTGACATTTTATTGTTTTATCACCTTTTGCAACATTGGACATTGCTAGTGCCAACAGAGACATTGATACTCTTCCATTGATGGAAAATTTTCTGATGAAAAAATGCTCCCATGGTGGCACACAGGGTAAAAATATGGGGAAATTGAGACAAAAATTTGCATGAAACCCATGACTCTACACACTTTGTGCAACACTGGAGTGCATACCCTGCCAGAATTTTGGCATCTTTACTTTTTTCTTTTATCGTGTGCTTAATGTTTACATTGATTTGGAAGGGTCAGTCTTTCAAAAGTTTTTATGTGTAATTCTTTATATTTACATTTGTCTAACTTTGCCTTTTATCACATTTGTTGCTAAAGCAATCCAAAAGATTATAGTGAACATCTTCATTATTCGTGTATTATTATTGGATAAATACAATCTTTACTTGCACATAAGTCAGGTCCAACTGCAAGCAGCAACAAACCTGATCTGTTGTCTCATACTGTGCTGGCAGATCAGGGTGTTATGTTGTTTGTTCTACTGAATAGTCTTAACAGAACTGTATAGACCTGCTGTTGCATTGTGCCGGCAGATCTAAGTGTGCAGTGTGCAGCTGGATCTTTCACATATGCAGATACATTCATTATTGTTAAAGAAATATATTGTGCTTTAAAGTTTGGTATCCCTTCATCACATTCTTGTTATGCTGATCTCTCCATCTTATTTGCATTTGTAGACTGAATAGAAAATAGAGCAGAAAATAGTGATCAAAGTATTGTCAAGCATCCAGCCACCTGGTGTTTAATTACAGTGTATGAATTAGGTAGAAAATAGTAGTCAGGATGTTGTCAAATATACAGCATCCCAGATCTTTAGTTACAGTGTATGGATTAGGAAAAAAGTGGTCAGCATATTGTCAATCATCCAGCATCCCAGTGCTTTATTTACAATGTATGGATTAGGCAGAAAATAGTGGTCAGAATGTTATCAAACATTCATCATACCAGTGCTTTAGTTAGGGTGTGTGAAATAGGCAGATATAAGTGGTCAGAATGTTTTCAAACATCCAGCAACCCACTACTGTAGTTGCTGTGTATGGAAATGATGGTCAGAATGTTGTCAAAAGCCAGCAACCTGGGGCTGTAAATACAGCATATTGGTTAAGCATGTTGATTATACTATTACAAGAACGCTTAGGACAATGATCGTTTGAAAATAAGGCAATATCGTCGTTAGAGTTAACAAATCATTGTAGTAATACCGTGTTTCTCACTACCAAGTTTGTTACTATACCATTTTCTGTTATAATGTGGGTATAATTGCAGATCCCAGGAAATTAATTGAATTTGTTAAATTTTATTAAGTTAAGGTTCAAGACTAAAATAATGAAACAAAGAAATAAATGTCTCCTTTTCAATATTCATTTAACTGGCAGATTCCTGAAACAATTTTATTCAAGTTGGGCATCACCAAAACCTGTTGTTAAAATCTGCATTTGTCTCTATAGTAAAAGTCATTCTGGTCATATATGCATTCGACACCGATTATTTCAGTAGTGGGTGTAATTTTTTAGAATTTGATTCTAAATACCTTTAAATGGCAGTTATTCACTTTATTTGGATCCTCATACATCCATGTTACTTTGGTAGGTAATGCCCCAAGAAGTATATATGGCAAAATCAGTGTCAAACTATGTGGACATTTTCGGATGATATCACCTAAAGGTGTGATCCAATACAATCCAGAGTGAATGGCACATGCTGTGATGATGCTATGAAAGCTACACATGTTAATAAATAAATTTGTACCACTCTATATTGTGATGATTAGACTTGACATGCTCCTTTCGTGACCTATTTTAGTTACTGGCCACCATTGTAAAAGTCAGCGATCGATAATTTTTGACTGGAAGTTTCTTGATGACAGTTAAGGTGCAGAGCATTGAATAATCATGATTGAATAGAATTTGGTTAAACAAAATTAGTATTTAATTTTAAAACAACAATTTTTATTTAAGATTAGTTAATGCACATACTTGACCTTTATAACTTTTACTATAATTAGCCTCTGTTATAATCAATCACTTAAAGCTATTGTATTCTGTAATAAACTACAGGAAACAAATTGTTGCAATCAGTGCACATCAAATCTGTTGCATTTCTATACCTATACTGATAAATCAGCCCCATATCTATAATGATATTAACTGGCAGTTTAAGGATGATAACCTTTGATTAAAACTAGCAAAAATATGCAGACAATTTTGTCTGCATACATATGGCTATTATCAAATACAGGTAAGTGTCTAAACTCATCTGAGCTAGCCAAGGTTCAGATACGTTAACGCTATCTACAATTTGGCGGATTGAGCAGATATTTTAGTGCTTTGTCCTAGTGACATGTATTGGATTTAATGAGTTGCCTCCCATAGTATGTAATGCCATCTAACCAATAGCATGTAACAGTGGTGCATTGTACATCAGCCAAAAATGGTGAAGGCAACTGACTTTGTGAGTTTAACATTGAAAGTGTGATTACATACCCAAGAGAAGCCATTGCAGGTGAACTGAGTAAAAGGTGTTTGTGCAAACATGGACTGGCAGTAGAAAATTGCTTATTTAGAAGTCCATTCAAGTTATTGATCATGTAAGAACAGTATTCAGATTTGAACAACTTAATTTTGATTCGATGCGATGAAATTTACGGATCGAAGCATGTAAATATTTGGTCAATCTGCCAAGGTGTAGATAGGGTTAACATATCGGAACCATGGCTCGTGAAGATGGTCTAAACTGTACATAGGGGTGCATGCAGCAAAATTTCACATTTTAATAAACTAATGACATCACACCCACATATTGTCCATCAATATTAACACAGATTTGGGGAGTTGATTTATTGGATGAATCTAGACCATGCAGATCACATATCAGTGTTTCTGAGCATGCAGTAGTTAATCCTCATGTGAGTTAATCCTCATGTAGAACAGTTCCTAAGGCCAAAGTCAAAATATTTTTGTGTGGTTTTGGTAAGCCAGCCTACCTTACTTCATTATCCCTGACCCTACAATTATTTATCACATATTCAACCTCCACCCCACCCAACCCCGCCCACAAAAGTGGTACTCTCTGGGCCCAGTTTTTCATGTCTGAATTAATAACTTTAATTGGAAACTGTGGCATGGCATATCATGACCTGGATATATAAAAAAAATAAATTGTACCAACCATCCTTAGTTTTGTTCACACTGTTACTGGAACCACATATTTTTTTTATTTTGACCCAATGGATAAGCTGGTTTGTCTTACCAAGATTAGTGATTAGAACTGTCGAGTACATCCTGCTTGTATTATTCCATTGCTAGACAGAAATCAACAGCATAGTTTTTTTTTCTTATTTGCATAATATTGTCCTGAAAATAATAACAAAAGCCCTGTAGGGTCCTACTGAAAATAGTATCCATCAGCCCTGTAAGGTCTTTCTGAAAATAATGTCTATCAGACCTGTAGGGTCCTGCTGAAGGAAGGGGGGGGGGGTGAACCAAAGTGGCCAAGTGTACTAAAAGCACTTGTCTTTACAGATTGCTGATGCATCTTTCATCTGCTTGAGTTCAAGTCTCAGCTCAATAAATGTGGGTATATGTGAAGGTTTGACAGTAGTTTCCCATGGGTCAGTGGTTCTTTCTGTCAGTGTTTTACCCAGGATCTCAGGGTCAGGGGACAATGTATCCCACATGCTTCCATTTTGGGGAGCACACACTTTAAAGGACAAATAATAAACAGTAGTCTTGCTCTCATTTAACTTTACTGTTTACTCATTATCTACCAACATTTATTATAATAAATACCCATTTTTTTCTGAATCACTTTTCTTTTCAAATTAATAAATCATTGATTAAATGACAGATTATGTATTTGCATAAATTTAATCCTTTTTGTCATTAGTTCAACCTCAAACTGAAATTGAATCTTTGTTGCCATATTTGTGGCATTAACCTTAAAAATACATTACAAAGGTGGCCATGAAAGTTGTTGCAACTTGGCCGACTCAGGAACCTTGGATGTTTCCATTGCCAGATATATTGTTTTAAACTGGATGTTAATTGTTGCCATCTTACCATCTTTATCACCTTTAGTGACATTCCCCCATTGTTATTACCAGAATAGATGTGGATGGACGTCCTCTATAAGAAAGGTGGAATTTTCGATTTTTTTCCTGACAAGAAAGCATTTTTGGGTGGCACAGAAGCATGAAGTTTTGGGAGATATTGGGTAAAACATTGTGGGAAACCCATGATTCCATATTCAAGGTGCAACACTGTTCCCAGGGTCTTCCAAGGTTCTTCGTCTGCCAGATATACTGGTTGTTTATTTCATATATGATTAATGTAGATTTTGTCACAATTGATTGCATAACATGAATGTGATTTTTAAATGAAAACATTAAATATTATATTTTTTAAAAATTGTATTTATCACTCGCATCTGTGTGATCCCCCTTTGGGGAGGGGCTGTTCAAGATGGGGACTGCTGCATACAGTTTTCAGCATTTTTTATAATGAATACTTGTAAATGAGAGTGGAATGAGTACTTATATAATTAGATTTTTTTTGACAGGATTTCATCTTAGAACACTACAGTGATGATAGCAACAAGTACACCAATGAAATGAAGGAGCTACATGACTTAAGACAGGTTTGTGCTTAAGTTAATGCTGCAATTCACTCAGTAAAATGCTTGTAGTTTTAGTGTTCTTTATCTGTGCTGGGCAAAGACCAGAAGAACTTGTGTCTGTCATCCATTAGCTGTTGTTTTTATTGCTACTCATCCAAAACAATTTGGAGGAAATTCATGAAACTTGACCAACAGTTTTACCATAAGATCTAGTTGGACATAAGTGAAAATTGCACACCTCCAACAACTTGTAGTGACCATCTTGAAAATCTTGTTATTGCAGCTTCAGAATGGATGGTCATATCCGCATTGTGTTTTCACTAAAAGATTTCTTATGATATGAAGTTGTTCCAGAATGAAAATGGTGTAGGTATTACCTCCCAATAGATCCAGCACAGCTGTTATCATGAAAATCTTGTTATGACTATTCCTTCTGAATGGATGGTGGTGTCGTAAGTTTTTCACTAAAATGATGCTAATGCTGATCTAACCTCCAAAATGGCTGCTTTGGTGGCCATTTTGAAATCTTATTGCTTTTTTCTTAACTCTCAGTTCATGGCATATTCAAATATGACTGATAGTTCAGATTTATACAATGATTATAAAAGTAGAAAATGCAGTTGTTGAAAAACTAATTTTTTATACAGTAATGACAGTTGTAACAATGATCGTTATGAACATAGTTTTAATACTTTTAATGTCTCCTTGAGTGCCTCTAATAGCATTGATGTTAATCTCATGAATTAGGAGTTTCTAGTAAGAGTTTACAAGTAGGTCATTTAAATAGTCAGGGTTTTCGTGGAAAGATTGATCAAGTGAAGTTAATGCTAACTTCTCCAAATAATAATATCCATTTATTTGGACACTCGGCAACAATGTTAACAGAAAACCAGGGTGAAAATTTCTTGTATATCAATGGCTATGACAAACCTTATTGAAGGGATAGGAAAGCGGTGGTGGGCTTCTTGTGTATGTTAGAACTGGTGCTATTTCTAAAAGACAGGAAGACCTAGAAATACAGAAAATAGAATCCATTTGGCTACAGATCACTCCAGAAAAGCTAAGCCCTACTTAGTAGGTTTTGTGTACAGACCCCCAATATCACATGCTGATTGGTGTGAATATTTTGAACTTCAAGTAGATAAAATTTCAAATGAAGAGAAAGAATTTTACATTCTAGGCGATATAAATAGAGACCTTCTCAATGATCAAAGAAAAGTGAATTGGATGAATTTTATTGCTTCGTTAGGTTTGGAGCAACTAGTAAATGAACCCACCAGAGTAACATCTATCTCTAAAACACTTATAGATCATATTTATACCAATACAAAAGAAAATATTTTTGAAGTTATGGTTCCAAAGATTGGTATAAGTGACCACTTTGCAATTTTTCTAACATGTAAAGTCAAAAGGCAAATAAAAAAAAAATAATGTCCATAAATCCATTACCTATAGATCTTTTCGAAACTTTGATACTGTTAAATTCCTGGAAGATCTGAAACAGGTTCCATGGAATACAGTCCAAATCTTTGAAGGTATTGATGATATTTTAGATACTTGGACAGATCTGTTCATCAGTATAGTGAACAAACATGCCCCTTTAAAATCACACAGGATAAAGAAAGACCACCAGCCAGGCTGGATCTCCCCAGAAATTTTAGAAGCAATAAAGCAAAGAGACCAACTAAAATCAGTAGGAAATCAAACTGAATATAGAGTTTGGAGGAATAAAGTTAATAAAATGATACATCAAGCCAAACAAGCGCACTACTAAAAAGTGCTGGATGAAAACCAAAATAACCCGAAAGCTATCTGGGAAGTGTTTACAGAGTTTGGTGCAGGCAAATGTAAGAGTAAAACTGAAATTTTATCCCTCAGTCATGAGGGCATTTATACCGATAATCCAACTGACATCTCAAATATTTTTAATGACTTTTTCAGTTCAAATTGCTGAAAACCTTAAAGAACCCAGAACTTCTTCTGATCATCTGGAACTCAAACATTTTTGTGCTAAAAAAACTATCAAACAATATTAAGTTTGAAATTCCTGAAATGAATCCAGAATTTGTGTTGAAATATATTAAACAAATGGATGATTGTAAAGCTACAGGACTTGATACGATTGGACCAAGACTACTAAAGGTAGCTGCACCTGCAATTGTAGAGAGTATAGCTTTCATTTGCAATGAAAGTATTAGGTCTAATAAATTTCCACAAACATGGAAAACGGCCAAGGTTACACCATTGCATAAAGCAGGAACAAAAGATGATGTAAATAACTACAGACCCATCTCTATCCTTCCTTGTCTCTCCAGATTACTAGAAGAACATGTACATGATTCTTTTCTCAACTATTTTAACACTTGTGATCTTATTCATGATAATCAATCTGGCTTTCGACAGAATCACTCCTGTGAAACTGCACTTGTATCTTTGATTGATAAATGGCTGAAAGCATTAGATAAGGAGAAATGGTTGGCACTATTATGGTTGATTTTCGTAAAGCTTTTCATCTTGTAGACCATGAAATTTTGCTTGAAAAACTAAAAATCTATCAATGCAGTGAAAACTCCCTAAACTGGTTTACTTCTTACTTAACCGATAGAGTGCAAAAGGTATCTTTAAATGGTCAACTTTCTGAAAGTAAAAATATTAATTGTGGAGTACCACAGGGCTCTATCTTTGGACCTCTGTTATTCATTCTTTTAATCAACGACATACCTCTTAAGATCGGAACTTCAATTTCTTCCACTGACCTCTATGCAGATGATACTACACTGTCTGAGATGGGTAAAACCAAAACGGTACTTGAAAATAACTTACAAGATGCTCTCAACATACTTCACACATACTTCAAGTATGGTGCAAGGAAAACAGGATGATCATAAATACAGAAAAAACGAAAGCCCTACTAGTTATAACACAACAAAAATGAGCAAGTCTAGATAGCGACAAACTTCAGGTTCTATTTGACAATGTGAGCCTTAATATGACCTCTTGGGATAAAATTCTTGGTGTATTCATAGATAACAATCTTACTTGGTCAATTCACATTAAACATGTTTCAATAAAGGTTAATTCTTATCTTTGGCTACTGAGGAGAATCAAAACATACATTCCTCTTCAGTATAGGGTCATCTTTTATAAAAGTTATATTCAGCCATATCTGGACTATTGTAAAGTAATTTTGGGTAATACGTCTAATTCAAACATAACAACACTTTTAAGACTCCAAAAGAGGGTTTGCCATTTAATTCTAGATCAATGTATAGACAATTTCCAGGATGCAATGAAAAATATAAAGGTTTTAACAGTACATGAAAGAATATTTCTTAGAAAGGCCAAATTGATGTATAAAGTATCCAGAAAAGCCATTCCTGTCTATCTAAGCAGTATCTTTCACCAAAGAGATGCTGATGGTACTCCAAATTTAAGGTCCATAAGAAGCAAAAATTACATTATACCAAGGCCAAAGAAGGAATTGTTTAAAAAAAGTTTACAATATACTGGTCCACTGGTATGGAACAACATTCCCAGTGACATAAGACAGGCTCCTAGCATTTCTTCTTTTCATAATCAGTGTCTCAAATGGATGAAATCTTTAGAAAACTGAACAGTTCTAGTACAGTAAATACTGCCTACTTTTCTATAATTTTGCATCATTTTCACAGTTGAATTTTTCAATGCAGGATGATATTTTATATTTTATATATGTTTATGTTATGTATTCACAGATGCCTGTGCATGTGTTCCAGGCTTGATACTTTGACTTTTAAAATCACCTAATTATTTAGTGTCAAGCCAGATTCTTCACATCATGTTGTATATACTGTATATATTGTACATAACAGATAGAAGGCCTCAAGGTAGATTAGTTCTGTAACTAATTGAATTACCTTCTCTAAATAAAGTCTTTATTATTATTATTATTATTATTATTATTATTATTATTATTATTATTATAATGGCAAAATATCAGGAAAAGAAACAAGATTGATATAGGGTACTTTTGGAACCATGTCTGTGCATCTGTTCATGTCTATTCATGTGTTTATCAAAAGACACTGCTGAAAATTTATTTCAACAATTGACCTTATTTTGGCAAGGTATTGTATAACATTTGTGGTACTCATTATATTTTTAGTTTGTTCCTAAAAGTAAAAGGTAGATCAATTGCAAATCTGTATATAAAGTTTTTGTCTTTGAAATCACCTGTGTGACCCCAAGCCAGTATAGCCACTGATCATGTTGGTTCCAGTGATAGCAATAATTTTTCATTTTTTTCTGTCAACAGGCTGTGCGAACACCGATGCGGAATGAAACAGGTGTAACATTACTTATGGAATATTACAGCCAACTTTACTTTCTGGACAAAAGGTTTATACCCCCAGACAGGAGTTTCAGTGTCCACTTTCAGTGGTAAGTGTTCTTTATTTTATGGCTTTTGGGGTGGTGTGGTGTTGAAAATGGTCAGTAATATGACTATTTGTTTAAAATGTAGAATGTGTACAGTTTTCCACACAAGTGAAATTTTCATCATCCAGGCCCTTCTAATGGAGCTGGCACATGGATTTTTGTCTTTTTTTTCGTAGCAAATGGGGAGACTTATGAGCCCCATTTCCTTGTGGCATCATTGTCAGTGGTGTTAAAACTGTGTTTAAGTTCTTCATCATAGTGGGGTACATCACAGCATAGTTTACAGGAAACACCATGCATTCTTAACAACCCATGTTTCACATACATGCCAACCATTACATTTTTGGCATAATCATTATGCCTTTTTTCATCTAATTATGACTTACACCCAACTGTATTTGGATTACACTTTTTTGGTACATTAAAAAACAAATATAAACCCAAAAAAATGTGTTTGTCATTTAGAGTATCATCTCTTTAATTCCACTGAAATAAATCTGAGAATGGTTTGATAAAGATGACTGCTTTGTAGAATAGTATAAGACAGGGGTCTCAAACTCAAACCACCCTGAGGGCAGCATGACGGGCATTTTCAATGGCCCAAGGGCTGCTCCACCTTTGTTATCTCTCATGATATCTTGTGATGCTAATCATTTAGTGGGCCACAGGATACGGCTTGGCGGGCCACATGCGGCCCATGTGCGACGTGTTTGAGACTCCTGGTATAAGAGTACTAGATGTCCTTGAGGTACATGTACTTTAATTATGATCTATGAGTCTATATGACACATTTCCAAGAAAACATACAGGTTTCGTCAATTTGAACTTTGCCTCATTGATTAATTATATGGATAAGATAGTTAAATAGAGGACCAGTCTTTACTTTTAAAGAAAATGGCACCAGATGTTAAACAAACCAGGCTTTAATGGTGTGACTGTGGATGTTATATGATGGAAGATATTAGAGCAGATTGATCATTTTAAACTTCAAAACATGTCAGATAAAAAAGAAAAGGACAAAACAACACTGCTCTACAGACTTTAAAAGAAGAATATGAGACTAATGTAATACAGCACTTGGGTTGAGCATATGATTGTCATTCAGTGAAAGTTACCACATGTAGACTAGTTAAAGTGAGTACTGAATATAAATGATTTGTCAGCATATTTTGTGTTTGTATTCTGGTTCTAATCCACATGGATTTTGCCCTTTTGTGACAAGAAATTTGACAGACCGCAGTACCAGGTTTACTAAGTAGCAAAAATAAATGTACATTTTTCATACAGTGTACTGTAATTATGGCATGTGATATACAGATTATACTCTTTATGCCCAATGTATGCTTTGTTGCCACTTTTATTAGCAGTAATTATACCTATACCTGTGAGGTGGGGGTGGCATGTGTGGTCTCCACTGTTAACAGACCATCTCGTTTGTAATAAAATTGTGGTCTTATGAAAAGAGTAGCCTCATCAGGGGTACAGTGTGGTTGAAATATACTATGTTGGTTTGAGGCAAGGTGGCCACATAAAATGGATCAACTCTTTTGTGAATGATCTCTCAAGATGTGGACCTCTGCCGTGGAGAAATTTGTACATGTGCATCTCATCTGCAATGAAAGTGTTACGTGCTCAAAAGGATGGCATGTAAAGGGGGGGGGGCCACTGTAATGGAGAAATGTTGCCATGCACAGAAATGAGCATTTAATTTTACAGCGATAAAGATGGTCAAAATTTATTGCAAAACCCTTTAAAATGTAATGAAACAAATAATACAGCATATATTGTCTTGTCAAACCATTTAACATTGACTTGAAAGTCTTATTGAAATTTGTATGTTTTTCTTTTTCTTTTTTCCTCATTGAGGAGTGGGATAATACTGAAAGCGAGAAACATTAATAGGTGAGGGGAAATTTGTATCCAACTTACTTTACCTCAGCTAATTGTATTAGGTTCATTGTGTTTGTTCATGGTGTTCTTTCTTGAAATGAAATATCATATTAGATGAAGATTATTTTTCTTATTTTTCATTTGTGTTTGCTTTTCAGGTATGACTCACTGACAGGTGTGCCCAGTGTCCAGAAGAACTTGACATTTGAGAAGGGTTGCATATTATTTAACACTGGTGCTCTGTACACACAGATCGCTTGCAAACAGGTTACTAACACGTTATAACAAATATTTGAGAAGAGCTGTAGTCTGTTTAATGTTAGTATTATCAGTTCTGAGTACACATGTAGCCCATAAACAAGCCAATAGCCTGGTACAGCATAGGTATGGTACAGCATAGGTACAAAATGATGCTCTAACACTCAAATTTTTATTCTTTTCTTCCATGGAAAATGTTACGAGTCATCATGATTTAACTATTTATCTAAACCTGTTAAAATTTTAGAAAACTTCTACTGGGTACTCGCCAGTCCTAATGATTGGTTACATGGGTACCTGATCAAAGGGAAATTGAATTAAATGCATACAAACCTAAAATTACGTCCACATTTTTAAAATTCACAATATCCTATAAATATCACTACCTAATGTCATCTGGTACAAAGTCCAAGAATTTATATTCATTGTCTGATAAATTTCTGAAATCCTCTGTTGTTTTCTTATTAATCTTCATGTTCCAGTGGTCATAAATATCATTTCATTCTCTTTACTTGGCTTCACTGTCATATGTGGATACTTATTTAGAAACTCAGCTCAAACTTTTTAAGTAACACTTTGTTCATACATATTGTGACATATATTCAAGGTTTCTACTGAACACGTCATTTGTGCAGCAAAATCAAATAACCAGCCTCCTGTTACTTGCCACTGTACCACACTCAAGGCTCAATCAGAGAGTTCTTAAATGGGAAAACAAGCTATGGGATTAAAGTCATTTATTTACTGGAAGAGGCTGACCTCTGCTTGGCACTGAAAAACTACACATGTTTGCAGTTCAATCAGAAGGATTGTTAGCATGAAAACAAAGTGAGTGCTGCCTTTACAAGCACTGGCAGAAAATTTGTATAAGTAAACAGATACCCTATGGCTCATTTTATTACCCAGGTATTATCAGTGGGTAGGTACCTGAGTACCTGGAGACCATTGGCATCATTACATTTATCATAAGTTTCCGTTTACTCGCATTTTTTATTAACTCTACTGATCAGAGGCCTGAAGACTTTTTGCAGTGGGCATGCATCTCTTATCTTTATCTGGAGGTCTCTGGAAGTCTAATTGGTCCTAAATGAAAATGGTGTCCCTCAGACATGCAGTATAGCTACCATTGTGGCCATTTTGAAATTCTTGATATCACTGCGCTAGCCCTCATATGAACATGGGTTTTTCACTACAAGAGTTTTTATGTGGATGGTCCTAAATGAAAATAGTGTTGATCTGATGTCAACATGGTCACCATGGTAACCATTTTAAATATCTTGTTATTGTGACTTCATTTGAATGGATGGTCATATCAGCATTGGTTTTCACTAAGACATCTTATGATGTGTAGATGGTCCTGAATGAAAATGGTACTAATATCATTGTCTAAAAATCTCATTATTGCTTATTCTCTGAGTGGATGGTCATATAGACATGGTGTTTTCACTAAAAGATTTCTTATGATGTATGGATAGTCCTAAACATAAACAGTACCAATACCATTTATAGTATGGCTGCCACAGTGGCCATCTAGAAAAACCTTGTTATTACTATTCATCCTGAGTGGATTGTCGTGATATGGGTTTTCACTTAAAGACTTCTTACGATATGTAGATGGTCTAAGGGAAGCTGGTGCTAATATCCTATACATGTGGAATTTACTAAATAATTTCTCATGTTAATTCTAAATGAAAATGGTGCTGATATGGCTGATCTGACCAGAAGAAATTGGTGCAGATCTGTCATGGATCCATGGTTGCTCAGTGGTTATGGTGATAAACTTACAATCAGTTGGGTGCTGGTTTGAATCACAATTAGATCAGCCAAGTTCAGCTGCCATGGTCAGACTTGCTGTTACTGTGCCTTCTTTTATTGTCATTTCTATTAGCTTTTGTGATTCTGAAAAAATATAAACTTCTATTGGTTTTTAAATTCACATATTCACCACTGAATGGGAAGGACTGCTGTTGATAATGTGATATCTCATGTTTTCATTGGCAGTATTTTTTGTGTTTTGCAGAAATAGATGCTTTAATTATTTTTAAAATTCATTTATACACCACTGAATGTAGAAGGGACTGGATCCTATTTTCTTCATGTTCATTTATCCTTTTGCTGTTATGTGTCCATTTATTTGTTTGTTCATTGCTTTGATCCTTAAGTTACCTTAAATTTTGTTTCAGTTTATGAAATAATGTGTACTTGCCTTCATAAAATATCTGGCTCTTTCTCCAGTTATTTATATAAGCATTTTTTTTAATTAAATAGGACAGAGACACAGCAGAAGGATTACAGGAGGCTATCAGAAACTTTGAATTGTCTGCTGGAATATTTCGGTTCCTGCACAATCACTTCAGCCATGCCCCCTCCATGGACATGCAGTCACAGACCCTTACAATGTTGGCACAGCTCATGCTGGTCAGTATACATTTTTCATATGCTATTAACTAGCTTGCAAGCATGAGTAATAAGTGACAGTATTTTCTTCTTCAAATACGTTATCCAATCATAATACCTTTAGGAGAACAACTAATATCTCACAAATCCAGCGCTCCCAAGCTAAATCATTTAAGCTAAAATGCTGAAAGTTAATTGCCCACTCAGATAGAGTGATCTCCCCTTTATACCAGGATTGGCACCAAATCCCATGAAATGGTCAGTTACTCTTTTGCTTGTGCCAAGTACCACACTCTCTGCAGACAGAGAGACCTCACAAAATCCATGCAAGCAGTTAGGAAGTTTTCTGCCTTTAAAAAAATTGGATGAATTTCCTCTTTGAAGGGAAGTATATTCTATCCATAAATTTCCAACTTTTCTGGGTTTTTTTATCATCAACGACATAGTTACATTTTCAGTGTTATCACTTTTCCACCTTCACACATGTAGGCACCTATGGTACATACCTGCACAGGTCACAATGGCACCACCTCACATTGCTATAACATTATTAATAAATGCAGGTCTGGTACATAATATAGAAAACTATTTTAATATTGCTGTATAATTCCACTGTCTGGATGTACAACTATGGTATACCTCTGCAAGTACAAGCTCAGGCATCATGATTGGTATGGATGCAAACACGGGACTGATGAGCAAGTCTTTTACCATTTTAGGATGCCATAGGGTGAATCCCCATCAGGATTATTATTTACATATCAACATGCTTAAGATGAAAACCATTTTGAAAGCTTTTCATTGGTGGCTGGAGAACCTATGTGGGAATGGAGTTCTCATTCAGTCTGACAACTCTGCTGTGGTGACTTATCTCAAACAGCAAAGTGGAACCAAGTCCCCAGACTTTTGTATTCTTCTTGGGGTTTTCTAAAGTGGTGTCCTCAATGACGAATCCATGCCCCAGTTTGACTTATTCTGGATTGGCTCATGTCTTGGTGGATTTATTATCCTAATAAAAATGGAATGGTCTCTTCATCCATCATTCTCACTAAATAGATGCTCGATGGGATCAACCTGTGATGTACCTGTTGGTGACAAAGTGGAAGGCCAAAATCCCAACCTTTGTCTCACCAGTCTCGGAGCCATAAGGCCTGGATAATCAGTATGCTTTCTGTAGATTGGAAGGGCCAAATGTGTGTGTGTGATATGGATTTTTAACGTAACTTTAACAATTTTTCTGTGATATTGCTATGATGTCTGCAGTGTGGCAGTTTATAGTGATGTCTTGCTCTGGGGCACCATGCTGCAGACATGTAGCATGATGTCTGATCCATTGACATTATTCTGACACCAGGCTGACCAGTAACATTAACCTCTTAATGCTGAGCACCAAGCGAGATGGCTGTTAGTAGCATTAGTCTTTGGTATGACTTAACTGTGGATCAAACTCACGACCTCCCACATCCGAGGCTGACGCTCTAACCACTAGGCCACCGGAGCAGTCGAATGGTAAGGGGATTGTCTTCCTGCACCTTTTACCAATTCTAGTAAGATATTGTCATTGGGTAAAGTATTTGAAGAAGAAACCAATTTTTTTTTTCCCTGTAAAATATGTTTCTTGGATAATATTTACCCAATCATAATAAACATACACCCTCAAAACTTTCCTACAGTTATATGCCAAAATAGAGCATGCATTCTGTTCCAGTAGAAACAGACAATTTCACTGGATTTGACGCCAATCCCCATGTCAAGAGGAAATCACTCTATTGAACTGCCACCTAGTTGGGCAAATAACTTTTAGCTTTTTAGCTTTTTGCCTGGGAGGGTTGGATTTATGAGGTAGCAGTAGTTCTCCTAGGGTATTATGATTGGGTAAGTATTATTGAAGAAACATGTTTTACTAGAACAAATTAGTTTCACTAGGACTTGCATTTGCACAAATCCAAGCTGAATCTAATGACCCCTCCACAATAAGAAAAGAATAAGCACACAAGAATCGAACACAGTTGATTTTCTTTAAGCATAAATGAACGGGTAATATTCATAAATATTGACAAAATCTCAATTTGGCAATTATAGCATTCCGTTGATACCAGGAAGTCAGGATAAAGGAGAAAACAGAAATCACTTTCATTCCATAAGTATTGTTCAGAGACAGAGGGAAAAAAGTTGGATTATATAGTTGGATTACAATGAAAGTAGATGTTAGGGCACCAGTCAGACATGAGTGGTAAAAAAGTTCAGTTCTTCATTTAAACCAAGGCTTATAAATATAAATGACTTTTTGTCAACATTTAAAACCACCATTTTCAAAAACGTTTCTTCATACCAATGCATGCAGAGTAAAGTTAACAGTATTATTCTGCAAAATCGAGTTGCATGCAAATCTATGTGAATCTCACTAGTTATACTTGTTTCTAGTGATACTTCCAGTGGTTTTAGTATATGGTTATATGTCAAATTCATATGCAGTGAGAAAGTCTCCAGATAGCTATTGATTTTTAATGTGCATGTTTTTTAAGCCAAAATGTTTATGATTCTCTTCAGCAATGGTCATAAAGGAACCTTAAAAAATTTATTTCATCCAAGCGGAAACTAGTTCCACTGCAGTAAGCAAGCACTTTGCAGGAATGAGTCCACTTTCATTGATCATCTACTTATTCAGTGCATTGTACCAACTACATTTGGCAAAGTTGTTATAGTGGCAGACATGCAGGGTTTGGTATGTGGAGGGTATGCATTTGCTGTTACATGAAAATTAATATTTTGGTGCTTCAGCTTTTTAAAGTCATATTCAAACTTGTTAAATGATTGTTTGGTTTAAACATAAAACTGCTGTTCATTGAAATTTTAGATTTTAGGTACCCATGGTCATTGGTGTAGAATACTTCATGTTGATAGGGACCCAGGAGTTTAGAATGATTGATCTTGTAAGACTGTGCTAGATCTCAGGATTTCTTGATACCACAAATTCATTGATTCTGACGGTTCATTTATTTTTGTGGATATGTATTCTCGTGGCTTTAATGGTAGTAATCCAATATCTGCTACTGTCAATTTGCTATCTTTTTCTGCAGTCCCTATATTCCTTTTTTGTCCCATTTTGTTAATGTTTAGATCCTCAGGATGCATATGTTTGCATCCACATCTTTCTGACCCACAGGCAATACCTCTGGTTTTATCTGGGCTTTATGGTATTTAAATTTCAGGCTCTTCTGTTCAGCCTCGACTCTGGCCCAAGAGCCTTTACCAGGGTGATGAATGTTATAGACCTTTCAGTGCCCCCATCCACCAGTATTTGTATGATTGGTTGATGCACAACATTCTCAGAGGTACTCTTCAGAAGAGTCTGTTGGTTGATGATGTCTCATCAGGGTCTAATCCCAAAGCAGAAAAGTCAGATCTTACCCCTTGTCAGGGCTTGTGTATGTGAGCATAAATTTCCTAACCAATCAGGGGATAGTATGCAACCACCCAGACAGGATTATCCAGATTCTCTCCTTTTGGCCAGGCCTGCATTCTGAGCTCACCTTTACCTCTCTGTCCTGGAAGCTTATGTTGCAGCTGTGGAATTAATTATCCTAGATAGACTTCTTTTATGTCCTCTCCTGTTCCTGTGCCTAACAAACTTGAGACTGCACAAAGACCAGCTGTTGGCTTGGATACCCCAGGGGGCTGGTTTTTGTCACTGCTGGATTTACTGCCTAGATCACTATATTTTTCTAATTGGAGTCCCAATTCACACACCAGAACCACACTCCTCCCTGTACACAGATGCATCAGATTTGGAATCGGGTGTACATCTGGAGCCAATGGCTAGTTCTTTGGGGACTGTGGTCTCAGGAAAAATTTACCCTTCATATCAGCAACCTAGAAATGTAATGTTTCTAATCCTACAAGAGTGTGTCAGCTTAATAAATCATTGTTGCAATATGATTGTGTCAGACAGCATGTTGGTTGTAGTGTACCTCAGGTGACATGGAGGTACACATACTCCTCCTTCAGGTGTTTATGTGTGGAAGTCAGGAACCTCCTCTACTAGGCAGTCTTGGAGATCACCCACAGAATCACCCTCATTCCAGACAAGAGAAATATCCTGACAGAAAAACAGGGTAGTGTGGTCCTTATGGAATTTTCTCTGCACAGGTCGGTAGTTATTTGCACTTTTTCAAGACTTATAAAAATGGTACTAACAGGTCCCTCGCTAGGCGTTGAGCATTAAGAGGTAAGTGATAGGACTGGTTGGCCTGGTGTCAGAATAATGTCACTTTGTGGGACATGATGCTACACGTCTGTGGCATGATGCCCCAGTGCTAGACATCACTATAAACTGCTACACTGCAGACATCATAGCGATCTGACTGAAAAATTGTTAAAGCTATGTTAAAAATCCAAATCGCTCACATTTGCACTTTTTCAGGGTGTGGGAGACTAATGTTGGACTTGTTTGCTTTGAGACTGAAAAACAAGCTCACACTTTTTGCCTTCCCAGTTCCAGATCAGGGGGTGGGGTGGCGGAGCATTGGATGGCTTCAGTCTGAAGTGGAATAATCTGTATATTCACATATTCCCATTTTCCAGTATATTCTTGGCTTATCCTGATAGCTCCCATGTTTCCCCAATGATTTGGTCACAGATCTTCGCGATCTCTTGGTTGTCAAGTCTAAGAGATTACCTCAGAAGAGGGACCTACTAAATCATCAGTATTAAGATTCTGTGCTGAAGTATTGTTTTAAAGTTTTTCCTAGTGGTATACTATAGGGTACACAATGGTACACTGTATAGATGAGGCACCAACTTCCACAGAAACTGTTTATTGTTCAGGTCCATGTTTCCTACCCTCCTATTATGTCCCAGAACTTGATTCATTTATTCAACATTGATTAAAATGTAGGTTACTGCAACCTACTGTTTATGCTTTATTAACTATGTACAGTCAAACCTGTCCAAATGGTTACCTTTACTCAGTGGTCACCTGTTTAAAATGGCCATTCTAATTTCACCCAGGTAAATATTCTGTATAAATGTCCTGTATCTAAGGATCACCTGCCATCTGCAGTCATTTGCCAGGTGTTTCCTAACCAAACAATGGTTTCTCCCTGCATTAAATGGTCACTGCTTAGTCATTTGCTTCTTGGGGATCAATGTGTGAACATTTTCTTATTTCACTTTACTCACCATACACTTGTCACATTGATGATATTGTGATCCAAAGGTTTCACTGTGTTAAACTCGAAAGCTGGGCAGTTTTTGTTGTTAGGGTTCAGGAATGAAGCAGTTTGTTTGCTGGATTTGGGAAGAGTAGTTGTGTTATTTTGTTTTATTTTGCAGAAATGGAAGTCATCTTTTGTGTTGGTTAAGTAAAAGGTTTTTCTTTGAAAGAGATATGTGTTACATCCCCCTTTCATTAGGATCAAGGGATCATTCAGTATTCAGGAATAGTCTATTAAGACAGGTGAAATTTAAATTTTTTAAATTCCTATTCATCACAGGCTTCTCACATAAACCAACTGTCTTTCGATCATGGTGAGTTCAGGGTTCCCATGTCTTCCTGATGTTTAATGAGGTCCTGGAATACAACTGGATTTTGAATTTAAAGAAAATATCCAAGAATCCTCCTTGAAAGTTACTTTTTGTCATAAAATGTCTGGGTATTTGATATTGAAAAAGCTAAACTAAGAACTTTGTTAGAGAAAATATGTTATTTTTCCACTGCAACTTTGGAGCAATGATTGTCATGTTACATCGGTAGCCAAGGTTGAGTCTGGTTAGTAACAGATTTTTGCATACATGCCTTCAACTGCAGTATTGTGGCATTAATCAAAGTATCAGACTTTAAAAATGACTCCTGAAATTTGTCATTTTCTCTTTAAAATCTCCAGGAAAACTCGGGAAAATAACGAATCATTTTGGTGCATGTACAGCAATTAACTAATCCCGATACTGTTTTTAATATGTGGATAGGATGGATTAAAGGGACCAGGATACAGTAATCTTGAGTGGAACATAAATTTGGGACAGAACAACATACACCACTCCCTTGATAACTCGCGCCCGGATAACTCGCGAACCCGCTTATAACGCGGTGTCTGGCATGGCTCCCGATTTTTTTTCCAAAGAAAATATATTTTAAAATGTGCTGAACATGAAAAAAATCGTGAAAAGAATTGGTAAATTGGTAAATTGAACCTTGATACATACCGTATTTTATGTAATTTTTCATACACGAAAAAATAATTATTAATTTCAGTGTACGAAAAATTATATGTAAAATAAATAATTATCATTTGGTGGTACTGGCAGTGTACGAAAAATAAAGGGATCGTACCAAAACAAGTTCTACAGAACATGTGCTATTTGACAACCTAATGGTACAAACGTACAAAGTAAACGTATATTTTCTGTCTCATTCTGCTCTCAACTCGAGAATCTAATTACAATAAAAACAAAACTACTCAGAAAGATTTTGTTGTTATTAGTGAATGAGAGAGAGAGAGACAGAGAGAGAGAGAGGATTATGTCTCAGTGTGCAAGTTCGTCTGCATTTAGAACATATGTAGCTGTTATGTCGTGTAATATTAGCAAAATGATCAAGATGGTTTGAACATGTATAAGTTATGGGTATTATTTATTGGTAAATTGTATGCAGCGATACAAGTCCACTTTGTCAAGAAATTAAGTGCAAGTTGTATTTTTACCGCAACAATAATCTCATTATCAAATTGCAATGAAAAATAAAAAAGTTGAAATCATGTTTAAATTAATGCACGTGAGTGCGCACGTGTGTGTGTGTGTGTGTGTGTGTGTGTGTGTGTGTGTGTGTGTGTGTGTGTGTGTGTGTGTGTGTGTGTGTGTGTGTGTGTGTGTGTGTGTGTGTGTGTGTGTGTGTGTGTGTGTGTGTGAGAGATCAATCAAACAAAATTTTTTCAGTGTACAAGACCGTATTTATTCAGTGTGGTTTTTATTTGTAGCTTTTGCAAAGAGAAAAAAGACTATTTTCAGTTACCTGACGAGTGGGATAATCCTCATGTATTACAACCCTACTATATTCCATTAGCAATAAACACCGCTAAATCAACAATTCATTCTTGTTTTAATTACGATGTACATTGTCCCAACAACCACATGGCTATGCAGTGTTATTTACACGGTAATTAAACATGCTTAACGTGCTTTGGTTATTCCAGTTGAAACCAGATTGAGGGCAAGAATTGACTGAAGAGGTCAAATCAGCGAGGCTGCCAGTAGGGAAATGAGGCTCGCTTTAGGGAAATGAAAGTCTGTCAATGTGCTATTGAAGCCATTGTCCATATAGCAGATGTTATAAGGACAAGTGATCATATGCATTACTTGTTATTCGAACTCGCCAATAAAGATAATAGTGGGGTATATCATAGAATAGATTTGTAATGAAATGTTAATTATATCCAAGTCAAAACAGAACAAGCACTTAAAATATAGTATATGTATATATACGAATCGATTTAACGAGTCCGTGACTTTCAAATTTACGATGGAAAATGACAAGGTTTTTATATTTTATGTTTGTATGACTAATGAAACAATAAGACTAGTTGACCAATGGTCTGTGGTCTTCACTTTAGCATGTACTGAGATGTAATTTTTGTTGGATAAGAAAACATCAAAGGGCTTCCGAACTCATTTTAAAATGCACGTGGTGTTTTGTTACAGTGACGGACTTAATAAGGAGAACTAATTAATGATAATATTTAAAGGTATGCATGGTTCACACAGCAACGTGAACAAGGTGTTCCCATCTCTGGAACAATTCTAAAGGCCCAAGCAGAAAAAATGGCAAAAAGTATGGAGAATGAATCTCATTTTAGAGCAAGCTGTGGATGGCTTTGAAGATTCCAGCGCCGACATAGAATTAAACAAAATTCATTGTCGGGAGAAATACGCTCAGCGAATCAGGAAGCCGCATGTAATTATCCATACCAGCTCAGAAAGATAATCATCCGTGAACAATACACAGAGGCGGCAGAGAAATCAAAGAGTAACACACAAAAAAAAATGAACAGATGTTTTCAAAATGTGATATTTGTCAAATGTGTCACAAACTGCAAGTGTTATCGTGTTCTAATTTACGTTATTTTAAATTTGTAGACCCATTAAATTCATGTTGGTAATGGTTAACCCTTGTAAATTTTTTTTTTTTCATTTTACTTCTACCGCAATCAAATCTACCCATCGTTCGATCAACATTGTTTTTTTTAAATGAGTGTCGATCTTCTGTATAAAAAAAGTCTACTTTGGATCAAACAATAAAACTAGAATTTATCCAATTCAACACAAAAATTTGTGACGTAGTACACAATGTGCAAAGTCGTACATGTGTTAAGTGAACGGAAACCATGTGGAATAATGTCTTCATGATCTCCTCAATATACTGTAAGTTACCCTGAAATTAATGTTACTCTGTGAGGAAAAAAGTAAACAAAGTACACCGCTATGAAGAGATATTTATTCACAGTTAATCTTAGCATGCTTATTAATTGAGTATTCAACACTAACATGCCAACCCAACCCACCCCCCTTTTGCCTCTACGTCGATCCCTTTGTTAGTTTTGTTGTTTGTTATAGGTCCCTCGATAACTCGTGCCCTCGCTTATAATGCGGTCAATGTTTTTGGACCCCGTTGTGCGCGAGTTATCGAGGGAGTGGTATACATGCATAGTTTATGACTTTGTTGTACAGTGCACATTAAATAATCTGGATAATGTAATAATAATAATAATAATAATAATAATAACTGGTCCATGATATTTGTTCAAAAATCAATTTTAAAAGGTGAATCTGTGTACAGAGGTCACCTTTGGCCAGTTTTGCCTCTTCCTATGAGTGGCCACTGATAGGTTTGACTGTTACATCTAGGTGTAACTTTAATACAGACAAGTTTTACTGTCGCTTGGCAGTCACAGTTCTTGTTGATACTCATTTGGTTGTTTATCACAGGGTATGTGCACTTCCTTGTAAACCTTAACAGTACTGGATTCAGGGCTTTTTTAAATTAAAGGTCTTGAAATCCTTGAAAATTGACCTTTTAGGTTTTAAAGTCCCTAAAATGTCCTTGAAAATCATTTTTGCTCCCAATAAAATTATCTTGGACTGTCTGTTTTCCTTCATAGGGTTCCTGGAATATTGGCATGATCATTTCATCTTGCTCAGTTGTGTTTTCTGTGTCCAATGTTTAAGCCTTTTTGGTTTGTATTGCTTGTCATTTTGTACATGTGTGTCACTTTTACTGTCTTCATGATAATTTCTCATATCCAGGGATTTCTATATAATGTTGCAAATGGCTGTCATCTTTGTCTGTCAGATGAGCATTTTTTTCATTGAATTGTTTGAATTATTGTTGTGAAATAACTGGTCATAGTGTGCAGAGAAATTGCTTTAATTGGTCATAAATATGCAGGGAAGTTGCATTAATTGGTCATAAATATGCTGGGAAATTGCATTAATTGGTCGTAAATATGCCCAGAGATTACATTAATTGGTCATAAATGGGGGAAATTGAAACATAAGGTGCAGAGCCAGCTTTGTCAAAAAACATCAAATGAAACCCATTCATTTGAATGAACAGGTAAGATTAAAGGCAAGTTTAGGATTAAAAATGACACGATTTTGTTAATGAGCCAGCTGAAACTAATGAGCCTGCTGCTAGCATTTGCAGTAGGTTTTCTACATTGACATCATCATTTGTAAGGAGAAATAGCTTGCAAGTTCATGCATTTTGTTTGATGATGCTGTAAACTTAATAGAGTATTAAAAAACCACACCTTTCTTATCATTCAAACACTGACATTGATAAAGTATTTAAGTATATGTAAAGGGTTATAATAAACATGCTTTTTCTTGTATATATTGCTTTTTTTTTCTTCAAACATCTTTATAGTCATATGGTTGGTCCACTGATTTTGGAGCAACTAGAGTCGAACAACATCCTGCAATATAACTTCAGTTCTGACATATTTTAGGTCCTGGAAGTTTATTTTTGAAGCCCAGGAAATGCTGGAAAAGTTTTTGAATTTCACTTTAGTGGAAGTGTCAGAAGTTTACTTTGTTTTTCACTCAGATACTTGTGATTTTGTTATTTCAGTCTCAGGCCCAGGAAAGTGTATTTGAGAATTGCACACTGGGTGGGATTCCTGATGGATGCCTTTCTCATCTGCAAGTGGCACAGGAAGCTGTCATGGTAAGGTTTGCACATAAACATACGACTGAAAAGATTCAGTGGGATACAGTATGCTGGACACTATTTCAAAATTTCAAGGCCACAGATATGTCTGAAAATGGGGAAACAGTTTTAAGGTTCACAGTTTACCCAGTCATACTTGCAGTACTATGGGAGGACTCATGATTCTCACTTTTGCAGGAGCAGTGGAACAAATTAACAACAACAATGGCTTTACTCTAAAACTTAAGAAAAAAGAACAATTTCCTGAAATTAAATAGTGGGAAGATCTGATTTGAATTTAATTAAATCAGATATTTAAATGTTAGAGTTTATTAGAGATATTAAGCACCAGCACAGAGGTCTCGGAAACGCTTAATCATGTGTATTTGGATGCCAGTTTTTTTTATCTGGGACGCAGAAAATCACTTGGTGGGAGTCCTCCGTATGCATGTAATAGGTGGGCAGCAAAATTCAAAGACTTGCCAGTTCTGCTTCAGCCACCTGCTTAGTGGGAAAATGTGTTAGTCAATTGATCATTTTAACTGTGTTGATATTTGCAATGACAGAATTTAGTGGCTGAAAGACCTCCTGATGTACACGTTGCCATTATAAGAGTAAATCAAAAGAACATGATGCAATGGCTGGGTGGGAAAATGTGTTGATAGTTACAATGATTGAATTCAGAGGCAGAAAGACCCAGAAATTTATGTGTGGTCATTTATAAGAGAACATCAAATAAACAACTTTAGCTTTCTTTATGTGTTCATTTTCAAGTATAGCTGAATAAGCAGTGCACATGACCTCGGAATCAAGACATGCTGAGACTTAGACAAAATGCCATTCACAAATTTAGGTAAGCATTTTGGGGTTAAATGGCAAATTGACGAAGATTGTAATGAGATTCAGAAGAGTGCTAAAGTTGCTAGAACTGATAGTTCAAATAGGACAGTAGCCAAATGTAAGAAAGTGTTTGATGCCTTGCTTAGTGTTTGGAATAAGACCTTACCTTGGATTGATAAAATTCAGTCTCAGTCTGATGGACAAACAAGAGCTATACATTAGTGTTGTAAGGAATGTAGAAATTAAACTCAATGGCAACCAGTAGTTCTTCTAATCTGCAAAATTTTCTGGGAGGGGGCTGCAACATTAGCTGGTGGGACTCCTATTTTTACCAGAATGGGAGTCCTGGATTCCTAGTTTTAAAATCCTACTGAGACCACTGCAATAGTTAAGTCTCATTAATATTATGGTTGACTCAGTAAATCAGGTTACAGACTAACTCTTTCTAAAAACATTTATTAATTGATCAGAAATATCAGATTTTATGTGTACTTTTGCTTTCCACAGCATTGTCTTAGAGGCATTTTATTTCTGAAAGCATGTGACATCAAGTCTCCTGTATGGTGCTAACAATAGTTTGTTCTTATAATAATAAAGCACTTTCTATATTAAGTTTTTATGGCCTTTTGACCATCAGAGATCAATCAAGATATGTAAAGAAAGAGACCTCAAATTCAATCCCTGGTAGGAAATAGTCTGTGGTTACCTCCCATGTTATAGCTTGACAGCTTTAATGTAGCTCTTGAAACCATACAGAATTATTACAATTAAAAAAATATGCTCATCAAAGGTAATTGCTTCAGTAATTTTTCTTTTTTTGTCTTAAATCGTTTCTCAGGAAGTAAATAGAGGAAAAAACTTTAAACTTTTATAATTTAGATTAAATGTATTTGGAGGATCATTGGTAGTTGATTATATCATTAGAAAGGAATGTCAATAAAGTTATGTTATGGCAGTTTCTCTAAGGCTATGTTAATCTTTTTGAATTTTAATGCCATCAGTATATTTAATACTTGATCCAGTTTGCAGATCTATTTTTGACTCTATGCAATTTTTGCAGTGAGAAACTTGATTATGACAGATTTTTAAAGTTTTATAATAAAAATATCCCCATGCATGCTCTTTTGCATGTGTATCAAGTCCCTTTCTTTTGCAGAATAAATTATAAAGATACAATCTTCAGTAATTTTTTTTTTTGTTTCAGGTGGCTTTATCTTATAATGACACTCATTTGCTGATGTCAGCTGAGGCAGTGAAGGACTACATTCCTTTCTCATGGCTATCAATGGCCCAGGTTAAGTCCGAGTACTACAATGCCCTGGCCCACTATCATCTTGCACTTGCCCTTATAGACCAGAGAGGTAGGCAACCTCACATCACCAGCTTCATAGGGCACTCTTTCCTTTATATTTTAAACACACACTTGATTGCAAACTTAAAACCCATTGTTGGGGACAATACATACGGCAGGTCACAGTCATTGAAATCCAGTGCTGAAAGAGGAGTAGATGTTAAGAAAATCAGTACAAATCGATGTTTCTTAGTTAACTCCAGTTGAAGTCTCAAGGGGTCCAATACAGGACATTTGGCTAGATTGGTGCTGGAAATGTTTTGTAATATGGGGCAAAGGTATGCTTCCATATAACTTGAGTTCTCACTGAGTAGAAACTTAAACAGTATTACTTTACCCACTTCAGAAGCTCACATTGCACAAGTCCTCTGTAAGCAGACTTTAATGTTTTTTTTCTTACATCATTGGGCTGGTTTAATTTTATTTGCTTTTGTGATGATGACTAAACATCAGGATTTCATTTGCTGTTTGAGTACATATTTTTGTGTTTAAAATCCCCTTTTGTTAAATATTTGCAATCTAATTTATTATGTACCCATTAAACTGATCATATAAGAATAACAGAATATATGGTTTGCTGTGTTCAAACTTTTGCCAAAATGTTCGAATCTATCCTTATTTTATCATCTTGACCCTACACATTGCATGTGTTTTTGGATGCAACCAATTACAATTGATGCTCACTATATGCCAATTTGATTTACTTGCTTTCATTTTAACACCATTTATAATGAAGAAATAACATTCAATTTGTGCCACTGTTCTCATTTTTACACCGTTTCTGATGCCTTGTACTTTTATTCTAGCACAGCTCATGTACATTAATGCACACACATATCATTGCTCTCTGAGAATACAGTTACATTATGATTTACAAAAATTTTTATTTAGGTCATAAACCCAGAAACACATTTTTGGCGTAAATCTACTGTCACCTGTTCCTACATTTCTCTTGAGTTGTTTATTGAGTGTCAGCAGGAAGAACTTGTCATGATTGTGAGTAGTATGCCAAAGTTTTCACATGCTATATGTTGTGAGAAAATAATGAAAATATTGGTGTGGTGTTGATTTTCCCATGATTTTCTGTCATGTCTCTTATTGCCATTGGATTTTATAACCTAAAGTATACATTCTGGACATGTTTATCTTAAACACTTGACTATGCCATTAAAGGATGCTAAAACATGATGGTCAGGATCTGTGATTTTTGTTATGTACCGAACCGTGCTGTAACCATCTAAGTCAGTTAGCTGAAGAAAATGTTGCATTCACCAAAAAATGGGAGGGGCATGTAATAAAAGCAGGTGCAAAGTTACTTGCTTCATTGGCACTGTTACCATCTTAAATCAGTGCATATTAAAAGAGAAATACACATGTAGTGAAAATGTAGACACACACACACACAGACACACACACACACACACACACACACATATGTCTATTGTATAGCATGAATAGTTACTTACCAGCTGATCTCCTGGCATGCAGTAAACCCATATTGTTATTCCATCAAAAATATGCACACAGATTTAAAATATTCAGTAATTTTATCACAGATCATTTTGTCTGAATTCAGTGGAAAAAAATAATAGCAAAATTACATAAGGAAAGACGAAGCACATTTTTAGTTCAGTATGCCCCAAGGTCAGTAAATGGTGTCTGTATAAATTTCATACTGCTAGAATTTTCTAATCTGCAAATCAGAATATTTTATTGTTTTTTTTGAAAAACTGATTGATTTTCAGCTGCATTCGGTTACTGTCACATTTGCTGTCACCAGAAGGTCAACTTGTTAACAACTAATTCTTTAGCTGACTGTGATTGTTTAACACCTGACTTAATCCTGTCCCGAACTTCAAGCTTCTCTTTTACAGTAAAAGCTTTGTTTCCTTGTAAATGCCAACTAATTAACACTTTTTCACCTATTCGTTTGAATGACTGCAGTAAGAATAATCGTCAATCAACAATTGGGGCATTTTTATAGTGAATGAATGACATTATTAACTGGTCAACTGATTGTATCTAACAATACCACCAAACCATGTGCATATGTTTCATGGCTTTCATTTTTTGAGGTTTTATTAATCGTTGTCCCATAATCTGAATAAGTTTTAGCTCTGTGATTGACTTTAATGATTAGCAATGTACTTAAATGGATTGATTATCAGTTCAGTGAGAATCTTTTAATAGCCACTGTTTGGTGCTTGGTTGTGAATACAGTTTAAAGAACAAACAAATGTCAGCTATTGTTTGAGCAATGATTTGTACACATAATGCATTGAAGACAACACAAAGAAGATTTAATGGATCATGTTTATTTTGGCACAGAACTTGGTTAAATTGTAAAATTTCAGGAGCCATGCCACAGTCGTTTTATATTTGACTTTGTATGCTGTCTCTTCCCCAAAATGAAAATAAACCTTTTACACATTCTTTTTTGTACTTTTAAGAATATTTTTGGTGTATGAGAAAAATACATGTATGTTAAATTTCAGGAACCATGCCTTGTTCATGTTAATATTTGTATTCATATGTGATCTCTTCCCAAAAATGATAGCAAACTTTTTATACATTATTTTGCATTAAAAAATATTTATTTTTCATGTTCTAAAAATATATTAAATTTTGGGAGCCATGCCATAATCATGTGATATCTGAATTTGCGTTATAACAGAGCATGCTTTAGCAGGGTCACACTCTATTCAGAATCACAGAATTTGTAGGGTGCCAATATTCTGGCTTTAAAGGTAGACCACAGATTTCAGTGAAATGTGAACCAAATTCTACTCCCATCCCTTGCCATATTTATTGATCTGACCTCATCCACTGAATGCAATAACATGGCATTAATTGTTTGTTTCTTTCTTTGGTTTAATACCAAGGATGTGTCTAGTACTGAGATACATATGTATATGTGAAAGTTCTCTCTCATATGACAGAAATTCCATCCTCAGAATGTCACCACAGGTCGATCTTCCAAATTGTGCAAATCCATTGGGGGTTTTAAGAGGGGGTGGGTGGGTAAGGGGTTAACACAGTTGGAGAGCATTTAGTAGAAAAAAATACATGCTTATGGATTCTAGGCTTTAAACTTATGATTTACTGTTGAGCAAGCAATTGGAAGTTTTCATGTGGTATTCAGTTCACTCGAGGCTCCTTGGCTGTGTTCTGCTGAATCACAACGCTCATACTTCACTCCATAATTCAGTGCCCTCTATGGAAACCTTAATAACTCAGTCATTATAATCCACTGCTATTCAATTCTACATTTGCATCATAGGAATGATAGCAGATAGAGGATGCTGAATTATTTGATTGAGATATCTTAGCTGATTTTATACCCCTATGTATATCATTCTACCATTGTTTTCTTTACTCCCCCCCCCCACCTTTGCATCATAGAAACATTTTTCTCTTAAAATAATTTGTTGAATTATCTTGGCTTGGTAGTCATTGGTCAGAATGATTGGACTTTTGCCCATGCTAAATTCACAGACAAGAAATGCTTTTTTTTTCTTCCCTCCAATTTAGTACAGTAACAAATGTATAACTCGGACAATGTCCTCCCTACTAACATGGCCTATTTCCATTTTGACTGGTCTAGACTTACTGCAAGGGTTCCTCAGGGACAAAGACCTCAACACAATAAGTTCCAGGAAATCAGTCTGTCATCCAGTCTGTCAAATCTGGTGTGTACAGGCAATTATGGAGACCAGTTTAATTCACATATGGGCTCTCTATTTATGATGCTGAGATTAACACCTCAGCCTCCGTCAGATGCCACTTCTCATTTCTCTCAATCCTTGGTCAGTAGAGGGGTCAGTTTAATCGGTGACTGTTTGGAAATCACTGTTTCTACTTCGTAGCACTCCACAAATATTTGTCAACGGCAAACCTTGACACTTTTTGCCAACTCCGTCTCAGGAAACTGAAGCAATGTCAGCCTTACCTCATGCAAGCAGACAACGATGCTTGCTCTCAGGCTCCTTCTTCACTTCTTAATCTCACTATGTAATGAAAAACTCAGCTTTCAGAACTCCCATTGCAGAAGTTTTCAGCCTTTTGCCTCTGGATTTCTGCCCTTCTCCTCCTACTTTATTGTAATACCTAACTCAACAAACCAAAATACTAGACACTATTAAGAACTACATTCCTTTTCCAATAATACAGTGTGACCCAGCTGTAACATGGTAGTTGGGAGTCATAGAACCTGACCGTGTTATAGACCAAACCGTGTTATAAGCAACCAGGTCAGTAAAGCTGAAGAAAATGATGCATGTACCGGAAAAAATGTGCGGGAGGTGGGTGGTGGGTGGTGTTAGGTAATAAATGCAGGTGCAAGAATACGTGCTTCATTGGCACAGTTATCATCTTTAATAGATGCATATTAAATGAGAAATACACCTGTAGTGAAAACAGAGAAGGCATATATAATATTTTACTTGATTCAGAGAACCACGCATTGGTACATATGCATGTATACTGTTTATATATACATGTCTAATGTATAGCAATGAATAAAGTATCAACACCGTGTACACACCCGCGAATCATGTCACATACATTGAATCCACAATACAAGTAATTCCATTGAAAATGTGCACACAAACAGATTTAAAATATTCAATAATTTTGTCACAGGTCATATAGGTCTGAATTCAGTGGAAAAAAATAGCACAATCATATAACGAATGATGAAGCACATTTACTTTTCAGTATGTCCCAAGTCGGTAAAAGTTTGCGTTTTAAGCGCCGTCGGTAGAGTTCGTAAGCATAAACTTTTTTCCTGTAAAAAGGAAACTTTCACGGCACAGTAAAAGTGTTCCAGTCACATTGGAAAATGAAACAATCCATCAGATTCCATTGCTTTTATTTAAGTTTGGTACTGACTTCCTTTGAAGAAAAGTCTTTTGTTTTTATTGAAGATTGTAGTTGGCTTTCTTTGATGAAGGGTGCATGCATTATTGAAGTCACCACTAAAGGACAGCTTTGGAGAACCAAACAAATGCCCATTTCTTATTGTGGCTGCAACATCAAAAAATTTTATTGCATGATTGAGACTGATTTTTTTTCCCATTTGCTTAGTACATTTTCATAACAATCAGTGCTTCAAAGGTAATGTTTTCTTTGAAATTTCAGCTACTATTTTATCTGGGTACATTTTTTATGAATTGGGTGCATCAGAAAAATTTAAAGAAAGGATCAATCAACGATAGAGACACAGGTGTTCTGGTCTGATGACAGGGATTACTACAGAAAATGTGAATGTTCTGAAGGATTTAATTCTGAGTGAAATGAAGAGGAATTTTGCTTACCATCCACATACAAATGTCAGCCTATGTAAATGTATTAATTACTAGTGAGCGGCTGAAAATCCGACAAAAGATGGATTATGAGATAATGCCTCGTCCAGTTGCTCTCCGCTGCCAGAAATGTAAATTTGAAAAAAAAGCATATATCTCAAAACATACAGTATTCATGCTAGATGTCAACATAAGTGGATTATGATATAACAATGCACTGTTGAGATGGTTTGTCATTATGGACAAAGAATTTGTTTATATAACAATAGATAAATTTCAGTGCATTTTATATCAAGTTCGCAGCTTCCTTTCATGGGGCCTCTGAATTTCTCCACTCCAAACCAATGGTTGTATATACAAGTAATAGCCAACAATGTCGCCAATAAAAAAAAAAATAGCCAGATGGTATATTTTGCCACCAATAAGGAAAACAATCTCAATTTGCAACATTGGCAAAGCCCTGTGCAATTCCTGAATAAACTTTTTGCACATTATTTTTTGTACTTAAATACTATTTTTTCGTGTATGAGAAAAATGCACATAAAATTCCAGGAGCCACGCCACAATCATCTTGTATTATTCATACGCGATCTCTTCCCTAAAATGATAATAAACTTTTGGGGGGTTTTTTTTGTACTTTTAAGAAAGATTTTGTTTTTCGTGTACGAGAAAAATAATGTATATAAAATTTCGGGAGCCACACCATGACCGTGTTATATCCGAATTCATGTTATAACAGAGCATGCTATAGCGGGGTCACATGGTAATTACTTATAATGATTATGTAAAGACATGAAACAAAGTCAGAAAAACATGATGCAGTTCACTATGTTGTAATACCATAATGATATTGTGAATGGAATTTTGCATGCATAAACACTGTCCAGTTAATCTTTGAAGATTATTTGATGTTAAACGTTGAGATGTGAGATGATGTTTGACCATGAGACTTTGGCATATTTGATCATGTCATTTTATTCTGTCACTGAAAACATCTGCCATGTGTGAATTACTTCTTCCATTCCTGAACGTATGCCACCCACCCACCATTGTTTAGATTGCCATCTGCATCTCTTATAAATGTGTACTCTGTGTTTTATACTATATGTGAGTATGAAATCTTGCTCTGGTCCTCGTAATGTCACGCTCTTGTAATGAGTATTAATGAACCTGTCAAGGAATTAATCTAAAGACATCAACAGTTCTACAAGCCCTGGGACATCAACATTAAGTGAAAAGAAGTTTGCATGTTAGCAGTTATTGTGCCCTATCCATTTTTGTGTTGGACCATGCATGTGTCATGCTGGAATTTCACATGAATAGTTCAGGAAATGAATTGTCTTACCTTACATGATTTTGGAATATCAAAGCCAGAAACATGATGTTAGTCCATAAATTAGTGACTTCAGCCATCCGGTGGAGTTTTGTTACCGAAACAGCGGAGATGCAGGATAGTGATGGAATCAATGTGTCCGGCCAAAGAATCACATTTCTCTTGTCAGACTTTTGTGAACAGTAAGTTAGAACTAATGTTACTGTTCATTATTTCAGTTCTTGGTTATGTAAAACATGTTATTTTATTTTAATGTGCAAAATAGTATGCACTTGATAGAGACTATTTCTAACCATATTACGACTCATTGCATCATCAGTATGTTGTGCTCTCGCTTGATTTGCATCAAAATTCACTTGTCCGTTTTGTTCATATCTATGTAATTATAGGTATGAATATACAAATAAGATTAACAGTAAAAATGCACACCACGGACATTAAGAGGACAACTTAATTCTGTCTACATTTTGTGTTCAGAGGGATTTTTCCATGCAGTTTGAACAGTTGACTTGGTTACCACCATGGCTAGTGCTGAGAAGGACAAACATTGATTGGCTAACTAAGGTCATGTGACATGAATAGGAGTCTGTAAATATAAGTGCAGACAGTGCACTGGCAGATAGCTGTCAGAGCGGCAAAGTATGAACATCTAAGTTGAAAAGAATTTTGGCAGAATCATAGACATTTTGAACTGCTTACATCATCAATTACAAGACCCCAGCACCAACCATCTCTTTATCTCACAAAAATACCTTCCATCACTTTAACAGTTCTACTCTTGCCACACACCTGTTTTTCATATAGAAACCCCGACATTTGACTGTGACATCACAGCTTTGTGGATGACAAAACTCTATTTGTATGGAGCAAACATCTTTCAGTGTCACTTAACAATTGGTCCACAATGTGGTAATCATTGGCTTTATGTTGGATTTGTATCAATGGCCATCTTCCAACAGGAAGAACAGAGCACATCATCTATACTCCGATTTCCATGGTACATGCATGGGAGTTGGTCTCCAGAATGTCTTGGGTCTTGAACAGAGCTTCTCAAGATAGCTGAGCCAATGCTGTCACAGCAGCTGCAAATTTACAACTGGCAGAACGAGATGCACTGCTCTCCACCTCCACCTTCCTTAAGAATAATCATAAGGCCAATTGGCGATTACAACTGTTTTCTTCTATTCTACTTTTTGATAGCCAGATCAATGAAATATGCAAACAAGCCATTAAGGAGACAAATTTTCCCACCCCTCAACCACAGCATCGATACAAGGACGTTTCCGGAAACCAACAAAAGGAACCAAGGGACATGAATGAAATACAAACCTCAGACAAGTTGTCCTATCATAGTTCCTCCTGCTGAAAAACATGGTTCTCATGAATCAAGGTGGACAAAAGAAGGAGAAGTAGCGATTGCTTATGCCAGACCATGGTGGCTTCGTTACTTTCAAGGGATTCTCTTTCCACATGGGAATTCCTTCTCCTTTGAGGCTTGCTCAACGTGGCAATGGATCTCATCATCCTGGGTCGACCTTACAGATGATTCTCTTATCCCAATGGAAGCCAAAATTTTGTGCACTGGACCAACCTCTCCCCATTTGCACCAATATGAGGTACCATCTGCAGACTTGAAGAGACCTAAGTTGGCTCACAGCAAATATACCACTGCAAGTACAGCCACCAGAGATCACAGTCTATACGGATGCAAGTACAGATGGCTGGGGCACACACTTATGTCTTTCCATCCCTGGAAGCCATGGGAGTGTGGTTTACTCAGGACCGTCATTTACATATT
Organism: Megalonaias nervosa; assembly: GCA_016617855.1. Classification (NCBI taxonomy): domain Eukaryota; kingdom Metazoa; phylum Mollusca; class Bivalvia; order Unionida; family Unionidae; genus Megalonaias; species Megalonaias nervosa. The sequence continues at coordinate 171,429 of JAECUM010093065.1, forward strand.
AATATTCTCGAGATGAAGGCCATTTTGAAGGCCTTTCACTGGTGGCAGGAATTTTTAAATGGAAAGGGAGTCCTCATTCTAACCGACAACTCTACAGAGGTGACTTATCTCAAATGGCAAGGCAGAACCGAGTTCCCAGACCTTTGCATACTGGTGTGGGACTTTCTAAAGTGGTGTCATCAAAATCAAATCCATGTCCATGTTCATTACAGTCGAACCCACTTATCTCGACCTCGGTTACCTCGCCAACCCTATTAAGTCGACGTTTTTGAAGTGGAACCGCCAAATTCTCTCTTTGTCTTAGCATTTTCTCATCGGTTATGTCGATTCTTTTATGTCGCCGAACCCTAATATCTCGAGCACAAAAGAGGGCCAAATTTGCCACTTAACGTCGGTTATCTCGATCCCCATGACCAATCGCCAGCGATTTTTTTCCCTTATTGGTGACAAAAATGTCCCATCTGGCGACAGACTTTTTGGTTATTTAATTTGTACAAACAATCATGGCTTTCGACTGGATAAATAAAAGGGAGAACGGAAGGAAGCCACAAACTTGACTAAGCAATGCATTGGAATCAATCAGTACACAAATGATCCTTTGTTTGTATCGACAACCCCATCTTAGCAGTGCATTGTTAAATCATAATCTGCTTATGCTGACATATGGCCGAGTACTGTATGCTTTGACAGTCAATTATGCTACCGTACTATACCTACAACTGACCGACTTCTGAAGACGCGAACAGAACAGATAAATTAATGGAATGGCTAATCCTTCTGTTTGTTGGTTGTTACAGACACTTAAACTCCGCAAGAAGAAATAGCAAACAACAAATAAATAAGTTTTGCATTATTAAAAATAATTATTTATTTCTCAAAATACAGGAGTGAAAGAATCCCTATATAGGGTGTTAACTTATGCTACAGTAATATATACGGTCCAATATTGCCAGGTGTTGACTCGTGTAAGTTTCATTCGTGGGAATGGAGATCCTATTTTGCAAGAACACGGTCTTTCGATTTTTTAATTTACATGTACTTCTTGCGATTGGTTACGTTTATGCTAGCTTATGACTTACCAACAAAATGATCGTACTATACCTACAACGTGCCGACTTCTGAAGATGTGAATAAAACAAATAAAATTAATGGAATGGCTAATCCTTCTGTTTGTTGATTGAGATATGATAAAAAGTCAAAACAGATGTTCTATGATGTATGTATCAAGACAAAGTTCGTCAATTAATTTACAACTGGCTGTAATATTTTGAAGAAGGAGTATGTCACCAAACATAAATCCAGGCGGTGTAAATAATATTTGTGCATTTTACTCATTGATTCTTTCCTTTTGCCATCAATCCCGTGTTACGGTTACAGACACTTAAACTCTGCAAGAAGAAATAGCAAACAACAAATAAATAAGTTTTTGCATTATTAAAAATAATTATTTATTTCTCAAAATACAGGAGTGAAAGAATCCCTATATTGGGTGTTAACTTATGCTACAGTAATATATACGGTCCAATATTGCCAGGTGTTGACTCGTGTAAGTTTCTTTCGTGGGAATGGAGATCCTATTTTGCAAGAACACGGTCTTTTGATTTTTTAATTTACCTCTTGTGATTGGTTACGTTTATGCTAGCTTATGACTTACCAATAAAATGATCGTACTTGGTTAACTGCGCATGTGCTGAGTTCATGTAGCACGTGATCACGGTCCGTATGGTCGTTCACTCCAATGACAGTTCACTCACTGTTGTTGATCTTGTCTGAAGGATAACATGCTGTAGCTATTGTGTTTATTTTTTCTCTTCTAAAAATGTTTAGGGGTGTTAAGAGAAAACTGGACAATCAGTCAATAGAGAAAAAGTATGAAATCATACTGCAGCTAGAAAAAGGAACAAAACCAGCAGACCTTAGTCGTCAGCATGGCATTCCAGCAAACACCATTTCAGGATGGAAAAAGAAGGCCGACGTGATAAAGCAAATGTATGAGAAGTCTGTCTTTGATCCAGCAAGAAAAAAACTTAGAGTGGCTGAGCACAAAGATGTCGACAATGCAGTGTTTCAATGGTTCACAAATACGCGAGCAACAAACATTCCCGTCAATGGTCTCTTGCTGATGGAGAAGGCGGACATCCTTGCTGCAAAGCTAGGACACCCTGACTTTAAAGCAAGTCAGGGGTGGCTGGATCGTTTCAAAAAGAGGCACAACATTGTCTTCAAAGCAATTTGTGGAGAGAGCGCTGCAGTTCAACAGAAACAAGTGGATTCATGGCTGAAGACTCAAATGCGCACAATTTTGGATACCTATGAGACTCGGAACATTTTTAATGCTGATGAAACTGGGGTGTTTTGGAAATGCCTTCCAGGCAAGACAATGGAATTTCGTGGGGAGGCTTGTCACGGTGGAAAAAAGTCGAAGGACCGACTTACAGTGCTAGTTGCTGCTAACATGGATGGAAGTCAAAAACTCCCGCTCTACGTTATAGGAAAGTCCAAGAATCCCAGATGCGTTAAGCAGACCAAAGTTCTCCAGTGTGATTACGATGGCCAGCCAAGAGCCTGGATCACAGGAGATCTATTCAGTGCATGGGTGAAAAAGTGGGACAGGAAGTTCCAAGCAGAGAAAAGGAAGGTGGCACTGATCATGGACAACTGTAGAACTCATCCGGATGTTCCTGGTCTCAAGGCCATTAAGATCTTTTACCTCCCACCGAACACAACGAGTAAGCTCCAACCAATGGACCAGGGGATAATCCAAGTGCTTAAGGTGTACTACAGGAAAATGTTGATGCGCCAATACCTGTTCCATGATGAAAAGAAGGCACAGTACACCCCTTTCCTTCTAGATGCAATGAATTTCCTGAGATTAGCCTGGAATGACGTGAAGAAGGAAACAATCTCAAACTGCTGGATGCACTGCATCATTCAGGATATTTCCGATGAAGAGTTTCAGGCACAGTGCCGTGCAACCGCAGAAATGGCGGAAAAATCAAGCCTTACAGATGCTATCTTGGAAGAGGAGGCACAGGAGTTAGCCATCACTGTCCAGGAATTCTGAGATTACATAGAAATCGACAAAGACGTTGTTACTGATGGCGTGATCACCGATGAAGACATTGTATCAAGTGTGCAGTCAGCACAGGCAAGCACATCTGCATGCGGCAATGACAAAGAAGATGAAGAAGATGCGGACAAAGATTTGGAACCAATTCCCTCAGCTGGTGAGGTGGTAGAAATGCTACAGAAAATTCGACGGTATGGTTCTTTTGTAGGAGATGAAACTGTTTTAGACAGCATAAATAATGTTGAAGCATTTGTTTTCAAGCAGACTGTTAAAGGCAAAAAGCAACAAAGCATTTTAGACTTTGTAAAGAAACAATAGTAACCGCGTGTACGATACTTTTCAGAGCTGTCAGAGTGAAATGACTCGCGAATTTAATTTTGACACTGGTTAGCTTTTTGTAAAAACGAACTACACCCTGCACGTTTTTTTTGTGATTTTGTGAGCGATCTTTGTGTTTGCAATGTTGGAGAATATAATAAAGGTTTGTATCGAGAATCGATGGTGGTTTGAATTGTATACTGGTAAATCTCTGCTGTTAGTTGGTGCACATATGCCTTTTGTTGTTAGCAAACATGTATGTACATTTTTATAGCATGCCGATCGCTTCATCAAACAAATCGCGGCAACGCTGTTGTGTAAAAAAAACATCCAAAAACACGTGCATGTACATTCTCATTTATTAACGCACATCATGTACATAATGAAATTTCAAGCACATGTTAATATATTGCCGCCATATTGGTTTTCGTTTATCTCGATCATCGGTTATCTCGATGCTTTTTGGCAAACCCCTAGGCCGGCGACATAACCGGGTTCGACTGTATATTCCTGGATGCCTAAACATAATAGCAGATTCTTTGTCACAGAACAGTCAGCTGACACAGATGGAATGGTCTCTCCATCCCTTGGTTTTCACTCAGATATGCATCTGATGGGACCAAACCATTTGTGGACCTGTTTGTGGAACACCAAGCTCCCAACTTCTGTCTCACCAATTCCTAATCGCAAAGCCTGGGCAGTATCCATAGATTGGAACAGCCTGGACACATACACCTACCCTCCAACACCTCTGATTCTAAATGTGATACAAAAAGCAAGAGAAGCAAAGTGTCGCCTCATTCACATTGCACAACTTGGAGAAATCGTGGATCATTGACCCCCACAATCTCACAAAGGAAATTTTCTGTAAAATAGCAAATTTCCTTCATCAACTCAAACAGCCATGATGGCAGTTGTTTCACCCAACCCAGTGCTTCCGAACTTGCATGTTTGGGTCATTGTAAACAGGCCTTCAGAAATAAACAGTTCTCAGACCAGTCATGGAGAGAATCGCCCAACCAAGAAGGCCCTCCACTCTGAAAGTGTGTGAAGTGAATGGAAAATTATTACACAGTGGTGTACACAAGAACACTTTCTACCACTACAGGTATCTATACCTGAAATAGGTAACTTCCTCCTCTGTCTCTTTGATGAGAAAATGTTAGCACCAAGCACAACTAAAAGTTACCCCTCCACAATTGCAGACACCTTTCATCATCATGGAAGAGAGGATATTGGACAAAACAAGACTTATCCTACCTCTTCTCCAACTTTGATTATAGATGGCCATAAACGTTGGCTCTGCCCAAAATGGAACCTGTTATGGGTACTAACCTTGTTCAAGAACACACAATTTGAACTGCTTTCAAGGGCATTTCTGGCTCACCTTTCATACAAGACCTGCTTTCTTGTCACATTAGCGATGGCAAGCATAATCAGTGAAGTACATGCCATATGAGGGGACCTGAATTACATGAAGTTCCAATGAGACAGAGTTAGTTTCATTTTTGATGGTTCCCTCTTTCATCAGCAAGAACAGGCTTCTGTCCATGGGCAACCAGACCTCTGTACTGAAATAATTGTCTACTCTGGACACTTCCACTCGAGGTCACCTACAGGATCCAGTACATGCCTTGAAATGGTACCTTAAATAGACAGAGCCATTGCATCAAGGAAGAACCTAATTTACCTCTCAGACAGGGACAGGATGATATAACAGCACAGACCATGCTGGATTAAGAGGGTTATTCACTCTGCATATTGAGAAATGACTCCAATGCAGATGAATTTGTTACGCATTTTGGCTCACAAGGTTAGAGCAGTTGCCACAAGCATCGCCTTTGACTGGAATTGTTCTGTAACTGATATTATCCAGGCTGTGGGATGGAGAATCCATATTCTCCAGCTTTTACCTCAGAAGTCTTTCATCCCAAAGGGCTCAACTCAATCTGGTGGAGCCTATTGCTGTGGTGCAACAGACCACCATCCCAGGTTGTTCAACAGCTTCATAAGATGTGGCTTCACAAACTGTGCTGAATTTGTGGGAAGGAAAATTTTCCCTTTCCGTGTCTACTCCTGGACAGATGGAATCTTGTCCATTCGGGTTACCTAGAAGCTGTCTCACATACCTCAGGGGACCAGAGGTCTCATCTCTGGAGTAAGGGGATATACCTCCTACCACTTCTTACCTATTCTTCTAAGGTATTATGATTGGGTAACATACTTAAAGAAGAAACTAATTTTTTCTAGCAAAATATGTTTCTTCACAAATACTTACCCAATCATAATAGACATACACCCTCCCCTGAAGTTACATCCATATAGAGAGTGTGCCTTATGCTACAGTAGTAACTGAGATATTCATGGTTTTGCTGCCAATCCGTATATCAAGGGGAGATCACTCTGTCTGACTGCCACCTAGTTGGGCAGATAACTTTTAGCTCTCGTAGCTGAAAAGCTTTATTCTGTGAGGGCTGGGTTTGCGAGGTAGTATTAGTAGTACTTAACCTTATTTTCATTAATGGGAAACCTATAATTTCAGGATAGTTTTAACAGCATCAAAGAAAGAGCTTCTCCTGTCAGAGGACTACTTATGATCAGGAAGGCCAACGATGATTGGAGGTTTTACTTCCAGTTTTCTGCTCTTTAACCACTGTGTCAGTGACATTGTGATGCTAGTTAAGAGACTGAAACTCAGTTTCAGTAAAACTATATATATGCAGCAAAAATTGTTCCCAGAACAGTGGTTTGTTGGCATTGGCTTCTTTTTAGCACCAAATTCCTAATCTTGAGAAATACTTGTTTTAATAGCAGTCTTTAAGAGCACTGATAAACCTAATTACTACAGATTACAGGATGGAATTAAGCTTGTTACCTTGCACATGCATGGAAAAGTATGTCAACCTTTTCCTTTTATTTCCATCAGTTTAGATCTACACATTGTGAACAACTTAATCATCTTAATCTGCGGTCAGGATTAAGTTTGTTTATTCATAAATGCATGGAATTGAATGATTCTTTCATAGAATCTTATACATTATCACTCAGTATTTTAACTTTTTTGCAATTATAATATCGACAATCCATGAAATTATGTTCCTATGAAAATGCATTTTTAACCAAACCATGAAGTTTGCTACCATGAATTTAAAGTGATTCACAGTATAGTGAAATAATTTAATTTTATGAGCATCACCATTATTTATTTTGAAAAGATTGGTAGTCATGATTTCTTTATAGAGTTGTGGTTTGGGGAATAAGGTCCAATGATTAGAGGGATCATTCTTAATTGTGTTTTTATGGGGAAAAAGGTCAGTTGGTTAGATGGATCATTCTTATTTGGGTTTTTATGGGGAATAATGTCCAGTGATTAGATTGATAATTCATAATTGGGTTTTTATGGGGAATAAGGTCTATTAATTAGATGGATCATTCTTAATTGGGTTTTAAAATTTATGGTTTGTAGCAACCACAAAATCTATGAAAATTTGTATTCCGTGAATTATTCTGAATGCATAGGGTCATCATGGTTTGTTTTTTTTACAGATAGTGGAGAGGAGTCTTGTATAAGCCAGGTAGCATCCTGTCTACACTGGACTGAGGAGAGCTCTCATGATAAAGTCCACATTTCTACAGACTTTGAAAAAAGGAAACAGTTTGGTAGGTTATTAGACTTTAAAATATTTAATTATTTATTTTTTATCATTTATTTTTATATTATCATAATAGTTAAGACCCTGTTTTTGGCAAGATTAAAATGTGTATTTACTCATTTCAAGTAAACTTTGAAGTAATAAATGTCTGTCCTTTATGACATATGTTCTACACAAGCAAAAGAACATTTTTGTGGAAGATCTGTGTTTGTCATTTAGTTTAAAGGAGCCGGACAGGATTGTTACTGAGTAAATAACCTTTATCATTGTACAAATTATGACCTTTTGTTGGTCAGTACCAGGTATTTTGGCAGTGATAATGAAATTATGTCTAATGCTGAAAATAAAATTGTGGCTATATAGTAATAAAAACTTAAAAAGAATTTGTATGGAAAAATAGGATTATCAAAAGCCTATCGCCTATGGAGTCCTGTCCATGGATAAGGTTAGACATGGTAAGCAGCAAAGGAGGTGAACAGACCATTTTTGTTCGAGACCTTATTTATGAAAAATGAGCCTTCCTACGAAAAGGAAATCTTAAGGTAAATAACGTTAAACCACAACCTCTAACTAGCTCATTTTGTTACTTTTCTCTGACGCACGTTTTTATTTGTTTCGTTTACGCGCTGGTCACTCAACGCTGGTCGTTCACCTCCTCTGCTGCTGTAATTAACCAAAGATTTTATCCTGACCTATACAATATCTAGATCTTGGGTCATGTAAATTTATCGTTATAAATCCGAACGGAATAGCTTGTGCTTTTGAAAAGAAGTTTTTAAACTTAATCATGTCCATGTCCCCTGAACATAAATATTTTGTAAAGTATAATTATCTACTCCATTAAAAACAATTAAGATATTGCAATTATCTCTGATCACTTTTGGAATTTGTGTGTATTTCTGAGTTAAATAAATTATGTCTGTATTTTTGTGACGGCCTCGCGAAAATATCCGAGCTGGATTGGATTGTTTATCCAGCATTACATCATCGTATACTACGAGATTATTGATACATCCATCAAGATCATCTATGGATGGAGCTTCATCGATATCGGTAATAAAATCAATAGCATCATTATCAGGACACGTCAGTGACTTTGCATTTTCATTAAAATCTTTAAGTACTTCGTAACATCGTTGATCATCTACAGATGGTGCTACTAAATATAATTTATCCCACTTGAGCCGTCGCATTATCAGATTAAGTAATAATTGCGTTTTACCAGACCCAGATGTGCCAAGTATAATTGCTCTGATAGAATTTGGTAGCACTGGATGATGCTTGGCTGGCTCTTGTTTTTGTGTCGCTGAAAAGTCGATTATATCCATATAATAGTAATATGGATTTATATTGTGTTCGATGTAGAGCACCCACTCATACCAGTGGATTAACGACAATAATAACAAAAAATAACAGGCTCGCACTTACAGGCAAGTGTGTGAAATGTGGTACAAAAAAACACAAATTTATTTCATTAAAGACAGGTGGAGATATCACTGCTTCGTTAGGTAAATTACCAGGAGCTCCATGGGCAAAGTATCCTGGTGAGAAACATATACCTGGATATAATTATTGTGGTCCTGGAACTTGTCTCGATATCCGACTCGATAACCAAGACCAACCAAAACCTGGAGAATATCCAATAAACGCAATTGATCAAGCGTGTCACATTCATGATGTCGCGTATAAAAGTAAAGATTTACAACAACGACATCTCGCCGATATAAAATTAATTCATGCCATAAATAATGTAAAAGATAAATCACTTCGAGAAAAATTAGCTGCTTTTCTGATAAAAGCTGGTATGAAAGGTAAAATAATGTTAGGGGCTGGTAATTAATCAACTGATTATTATCATAATAATGGAATCTGTTTATTATAGTCCAAGAGGATATTGGAGAGGTAAAGCAGTGATTAGTAAACTTGCTGAAGCAGCAAAAGTCTCATGTGATGTTGCTGCAGCGTGGTTAGCACGACAGGCAATATGGCAGATTTATCTACCACCATCTAAAAAATTCAGTATGCACATTTTGATGTCAGTACCCCTAATGAAGTTCATCAGGCAGATATTTTGTTTTTACCACACGATACCATTAAAATTGGCAGACATCAATACACATACAGATACGCGTTAACCGTCATTGACGTTGCGAGTAGATATAAAGAAGCAGAACCATTATCAACTAAAACAGCAACTGAAGTTGCATCTGCGTTTGAACGCATTTATCAGCATGGTGGTCTACGATGGCCACAACTGCTACAGGTTGATCCTGGCAAAGAATTTCTTGGTGCAGTAATATCGTTGATGAAGCAACATAACGTGAAAATCAGACGAGGACACACGGAAATTCATCGTGATCAGGCAGTCGTTGAACGATTTAATCAAACACTTGCTGAGCGGTTATTTGGATACCAATACGCAAAGGAAATATCTGCTGACTTTAAGTCCACGGAGAACGGAGAGATCTCATGAATGAGTTGCAAGGTTACCAAGTGTGATAGCTGCGTTAAACAACGAAGTGACTCGTACAACTTCTATGAAACCTTCTAACGCGATCACAAAAAAATATATACCAATACAACGTAAATCTTCCTCTCAACCAGTACTAGGTAATGTTACCGTAAGATATTTGTATGAACCTGGTGAACTTGAAGGAGGTAGAAAAAGAGCAATTGATCCTATCTGGAGTGTGACCACACACAAAATTTCTAGCGTGGTAAGGTCCACAGGTAGACCTGCAATCTACAGATTAGATTCAACTGCTCCTCAGCATGGATTTGTACGCAAACAATTACAAATAATTCCTACGGATACACAATATCCACCGCGCTCACCTTTGTAAACTTGCACAGCGTCCAGCGCCGCGACATCGATTACATTCAAGACAGATCAGCATCACATTTTCGCATGTGTGACCAAGACTACTATTAATTCTATCAACGGTAAATTGTCTTGGATTATTACTCGAATATTCCCATAGCATATTACAGTTACAACTTGCACAATGATTATTCTGTTGTTGTTTTAGTGTTATAATAAATTCAACATCAATATTAAAATCGCGATTATTTTTTTTTTCACATTGCTTATAACTTGCTAATTTTTTATTGATATCGACAAAGTTGTTAGTGATTTCTTCGGTTATTACGCAATCCATGATAACCCTGTGCAGTTGAGGTATTCTTCTGACTCAAGACACTGCAAGATAAATTAAATTTGACCACTCAATACGATCATCGACATTCCAAATATTTGTATCAGTAATAGTTAATCCCTGTGACGAGTGAATCGTTATAGCGTATCCTAACGTCCACAGCGATTTATCCATGCTTAATGTGCTCTCAACAACATCAACAACAAGTAAAACAATATCATTTAACACAAGATTTTGTATTCCACCACCAGGAATCTCAACATCAACATTCTGTCATCGAGTATCTGCTGGGCGATAACACAAAGGTACAGGTAGATTTGAAAATTTTTCTTTATGTAACGTAAATAATTGTTGTTGAAGTGTATCGCGAACTATTTTTCTACTTGCAACTATCAAATCAGCAGGTCTCCATAAAGTCCAAAAATCATTCATAGAAGTTTCTGGAATTACTTTACGCATTATCTCACACTGTATTTTATCTGGCTGTAGTCTTATTAACTTTTTAAACTCTTTTAGTGATTTATCAATAGCTCTATGGTCATCAGTTATTTCTTCGTAATAATCTACAAATGTTTTCAGCCACTCATGTGGAGACGATCCAATGAAAGGTGGTGGTTGACCATGATCGCCACACATTATCACAGCAGTATTCCTCAATAACAGCCAATCAAGAAATATTTTTAATACCTCTAGCGACACCGTGCATATCTCGTCCCAAATAATAATTTTAGGAATGTATTTCTCACCCATCCGCGATGGAGTCCATGCGTCTCCGCACCATCTAAAGAAACTATGATATGTACATGATTTTACTCCTCGTTCTTTTATTTCCCTGGCGAGTTTATGTGTCGGTGTCAAAACAATCATATCAGAACAATTATTAAATAATTCAATCGCGCGTGTTGTTTTACCTGAACCACCACACCCATTAAGATAAACGGTTTTATGTCTAGCCACAGGATCACATACAGATGGTGCGATGACAATCCTGGTATTTGATTATTCTTGTAATATGTCTCCGCAATTTCAACGTCGGCAGATTCAGAATAACTAATTATATCTTCATGTTTTATTCTCCATTCGCCCCATGATGCATGATTGTTAATATGCAATTGTTTTAACGAATCCGCATATTTTTTATTTATATAAAATGAATCTGTTGCGACTCTGACTGCATAATGAGGAAATCTGTTTATCATCGATAATAAATTTATCGAAACGTACGCTAGCATTGAAGATCTTAAATGAGTAAACTGCGGTGACTCGCCATCAGTACATCTCACAATTGTACCTAATTTAGTTCCGTCTGATAAATAAGCATTACTTCGACTTATAAATGTGTTTTTCTCCGTTGTATCAGCAATTATAAAATCGAGTTCAGCATCGTCCATGATTAATCTTGTACACGCTCGTTTATGATCATATGATCCTCCTTGCGTAAATTTACCGATTATTTTTCTGCCGAGATCTTTTGCAAATTTCTCATCACTTTCTCTCCTGCATTCACGTATATTATTAGTAATTTTAACAATATCATCTTCGTTAAGATTAGAAAAATCTCTTCTAGCATCATTAATATTAAATATATCCGGTTCTGGCAACCAAACTTGTTTCTGCACGCGGTATGATATAATTGCTTCACTCACGTTCAACGACACTAAAATTCCAGCATCAAGCATGTACTGTATTAGTACTATTGGAACCCAACGTCGCTCTGAAAAATGTCTTCCAAACCACGCATAAACAATCGGATGGAGATCCCCGTAAAACTCGAACGACTCTATACAGGCGAATCCGGTTAAGTCAAAATCTGGTAAGGGTCCATTTATCGCAACTCTGGTCATCTCGTGTGTCGGATGTCCAAATCTCTTAAAGTATTCAGAACATTCTCCGTATCCAAGAAAACTTCCAGGATAACATGCTACCATATCAACTGAGATAACGTCATTATAATCGTATTTAGTATTCCACAATCCACCATGTCCGTATTCCACACAACTGTGTTGGACATCTTCAAGAAATTCCAATCGTGTCAGGTTTCCATGAATTTTTCTCCTGAGCAGCGGGAGCAGCAACTGATGGAACAGTAAAACAGTTATTCAGTAATTGTCCAACCTTAATATTATCAGAGGTATATTTTAATGCAAGTTTTTTCATTTCTTCGTGGAGAGATTCTGTACGATAAATATCACCATTAGACCGTACAAACTGATCATGAAAATCATATTCCGAACTTTGAAACAGCCAAACAGATACAGGGTCAATTTTACTGATATTTCTGATAAAATCAAATACATGACCATTATAAAATTTAACCGTTCTGTTTCGTGGAAATATTGTTACTGCCACAGTCCATGCATGTGCGTTATGATCAATAATATCTATCGAAGCTCCTCTTGATTCATATTTCGATTTGTACAAAATCTCTCCGGTTAACGTCTTCACTGTTATTGGGAATTTTAATTTCTTTCCCAGCTCAGCAACGTCGCTGATAGACGCTCCGGTATCTTTAACTGTTTCTGCCCACGTATTTATTTTTTTACGTCGTAAATCCGTTAAACCGTTTCCGCGTATCGCGTTTGTGAAGTGTTCTGTAACCCGTTCAGCTACACAATTTATTCTTGACAAAGTCAAGGATGACAATTTCATAGGTTTGAGATCCCCAACGTTAGGTTTATTATTTAACGGATATATTGCGTACACAACCGCAGTCACAGGATATGCTCGTTCGTAATATGGTTTGTCAATACCAGTAAGTATTCCTGGTCTGGAATTTTTACTAAGAACAATATTATTTCCTGACTGCATGTGAACAGAATCACGTTTGTCATGAATAATCCAAGTGTCATCGTCTGTCTTTACAATAAATTTTATTAAAATAAAATATCTCTGAACAAGGTAGTCAATAATCTCTCTTCCTCGTTTGTCATTCATTACATTAACAATATTTCCAATTCTGAATGTCGACCACACATGAGCCGCACCATCGTCGCGAAATTCCTTTTTGGCTTCACGGATACATTTTGTTATATCTTTATTCGTTAAAGCTAGATCTTGCATCGAAAAACTAAATTTATATTTCGGCAGTCTGTCAAGATCAAATCTAGCTCCAGAATGTTCAATTGCGGATAATTCCTGCATTATTATAATTAAGACAAATATGTATTTAAATTGAATTTTAATCTCTTGCATATGACTCAAACAAATAATCGATGTAATTGCCTTATGATCGGATATACTTCTCCTTGTAACAAAGCATGCATAAACGAATTCTGCGGCTACCATATGCAATGTGTTAGACATGGAAGTTTAGGACCAAAACCGTGTGTGCGGTGTGGTGTTGGAGTCAGAGGAAAAACTCAACTGTGTGTGCAATGTGGTGGTAAAAAATACAGAGAGCTGAAACGATATTACGATAAAAAAATAACACATCTTCTGAATCTCCTATAAAAACCGAAGAAGATTATCTCGCTAGATTTTTAAAATAATGATTTAAACAAATAATATTAGTATATAAATGGAGCAAAATGAGTTTGTAACCCATCCAATCATTACAAATTATGAAGCATCTCGTGATGGTGTAATTAGGCACTGTAGATTAAAGAAACCAGTCGGTAGTGTTGATAAATTTGGTTATTTTAAATTTAATACCAGTGGAAATAAAAATTATTTCTCACATAGATTCATCTACGAATGTTTTTATGGGGTCATTAAAGATGGACTTGTAATAGATCACATCAGTGGTAATAAACTTGATAACTCGCTTGATAATTTGCGAATTGTTACACAAAGTCAAAATTGCAAGTTCGGAAATTCTGGTGGCGCACGATACGCAAGGGCTGTTAAATTTGTAAATACAGATGGCGAAGAAATTATATTTAAGTCAATTAATTCTGCTGGTAAATATTTTAACATAGTACCACCTTCAGTAAAATACGTGGCAGATAATATCACACAATCTGCTTTTTCCAAAAGATTTCTACAAAAAATCAGATTCGCGTATGTTCCTATGGTATCAGATGATTAAGCGAGACAACTCCATCAAGCATAACTTAGTAAATCTTGCAGTTGTCTTATGACAGCAATATATTGTGAATTTTGGTCAGAACCCACATTGCTTTACACCTTATCAAGTGGCTGAAGAGTCCAACCCTATAGTGAGTAAGTATCGATATATCTTTCCTTTGTTATTTCATCCATAAGTAAACATATCGTTCATAAAAATGATATGTAATTGTGTGTACACAGTCAGCAGCAATATCCATTTGTCTTCAAAATACATGTATAACACAATAGAGATTTATACAGTTTGAATGTCCCATAGGACACTAATGTTTCCAAGAAGCCCATTGTAGCTAATTTGTGTTACTATTACACAGAAACACATTTAATAAGAACAATCTAATCCGATAACCTGAGTCACATATTGTCTGTGTTAGATTATATCGGCTAATATATCTCAGCAGTGAATTGTATACATGAGGTTATTTTAGAAATGAGTATGGCATGAGTGTTCATATAACTATCGATTATTTTAGTATCCTTAGCAACGTCTGATTAATATAGACTTTTAACTGTGGGTTTTGTTTATGTAGTTTCAAGTATTTGGAAACTGAAAATAAATTCACATTTTACAATAAATTGTGATTTTATTAGGACATGCACAATACATTTTACAATAATTGTGATTTTATTAAGAAATCCACAATACATTTTACAATAAATTGTGATTTTATTCTGTACACTGCGCTAACAATATAATAATACTTTCATTATGTATATATAGTGAAGTCCGATGGCTGATTGCTAACGCGCTGGATTTTCGTACTCAAGGGCCGTGGTTCGATTCTCGTGACCGGCAAACTGTCGGGCGAAAGATGATATTATGACAAAATCCTCTTCTTTAGTGGGGTCGTCAGCCAGCCTGTCTATGTTTCAATAGAAAATTTGTACACTCTCCCACCGTCACTTGGTGGGTGCAATTTTGCACTCCCTGGTTGATTATTGGGGGAGTGTGCAAATTTGTATTGGACGTAGAGAAGGCCCGTAGTACTGTCTTTAAGATAAGTTTATATCTAACTGTGTTGTCCTAGGATAAGTTAGTTAAGTTCTTAGAATTAAGTTTATATGTAACTGTGCTGTCCTAGGATAAGTTCTTAGAATTAAGTTTATATGTGACCTCTGATCCTGC